>RJWJ010020582.1:0-28900 GCA_004363605.1 Indri indri | reverse complement strand
GTAACTTTCCCCTGGGGTTTCGCTAAGTATTTTAATTCTTCTTGTGGGATTTCACTATGTAATTAGTTTAAATCATGTGTATTAAGGTTATTGAGGCTAAATACTAAGACAGAAAGAAGTAAACTCTTTAGAAAAGCAGGGACTCTTTGGAATTATCTAGCCATCCCACATTTCTTTCTAGGGGTTTCCTAGTAATCATAATGATATTTAGTAAATAGTTAAGAGATGAACTTGTGACCTAATT
Source organism: Indri indri (assembly GCA_004363605.1). NCBI lineage: Eukaryota > Metazoa > Chordata > Mammalia > Primates > Indriidae > Indri > Indri indri. Next base: position 28,656 of record RJWJ010020582.1, on the reverse strand, counting down.
CTGAATAAGGTGGGCCTCCCCGTGGTGCCCTCATCATCAGGATGTTGTATAGATTAGATGAAAGCATAGACCTGTAGCAGAGAGAAGTTTCTGATACAAGTATGTTCTTGGTAAATGTGGAGTTGTGATTATTATTATCGTTAATTATTCTCAATCCTCTTTTAAACCAAAAAATCATGCTATTCTCTAGAACCCAGACAAATAATACACTTCACTTGGACAACAGAGTTTGGCAACTTGAAAAGGTATGAGATTCCTTGAATAAAGTTTACAAGGGCACAAGGACTCCAAGGGAGGAAATGTCACTAGGGCAACATGAGAACCCAGTCTTCTGACTGGCTTTGTAGCAGCCCTCCCTAGTCCTCTTTTTTTTTTTTTTTTTTTTTTTTTTTTGAGACAGAGTCTTACTGTGTTGCCCAGGCTAGAGTGCTGTGGCGTCATCCTAGCTCACAGCAACCTCAAACTCCTGGGCTCAAGCAATCCTTATGCCTCAGCCTCCTGAGTAGCTGGGACTACAGGCATGTGCCACCATGCCTGGCTAATTTTTTCTATATATTTTTAGTTGTCTGATTAATTGTTTTCTATTTTTAGTAGAGACGGGGTCTCGCTCTTGCTCAGGCTGGTTTCAAACACCTGAGCTCAAACAATCCGCCCGCCTCGGCCTCCCAGAGTGCTAGGATTACAGGCGCGAGCCACTGCGCCCGGCCTGCTAGTCCTCTTTTTAATAGAGTTACCCTGCTGTATTCCTACACTGCTTCTAACCCAGTCTTTAAAACAGCCTCTCATTACCTCACCTCAATTCTTAATAAATGCATCCCATTGCTCAGGTCAGAGCACAAAATATCATTCAACTGATAATTCATTTATTTCCTACTTTTTACACTCAAATTTACTGTCACTAACAGAGACGTATGTATGTTTCCTGTCCTCGTCACTTTTTTCTCCAAAAAGTTTAAAAATCTTCGCTTTTGTTGTTCCTATCCAGTGTTAAACAGAATTCCATTTTTGCTTTGCTAAGGCTTTTGCATTTAATGGTTAAGTACTTTTATTATACTTTTAGCCTATTAATTTGATTGTTTCTTCTATGTATTTCTAGAGAGGCTCTGGAAAGCTTGTATTTTGTGAATGCCTATGTGTGCACCCAGGGATAAAGAAATCTCATCACTATATCCAATATGGACAGAGTGTTGATGGAAAAAAAGCCAAACTCCGTAAAATAATTTTAAAGATATTTACTCTGAGCCAACTTTAAGGACCTGGAGCCACACCCAAGAAGCCTTGAGCAAGTGGACTTGCTGTGGTTGGGTTAGTTTGGTTTTATACATTTCAGGGAGACAGGGGTTACAGGTAAAGTCATAAATCAATATGTGGAAGGCATACATTGGTTTGGCCCAAAAAGATGGGCCATCTTGAAGGGGTGGGGGCTGCTTACAGGTTATAGGTGGGTTTAAAGATTCTTTGACTTGTAATTGGTTAAAGACATGAAGCTTCATCTAAAGACTTCCAATGTGTTAAGATAAGGAGCTGTTAATCAGAGACATTCCACCAGGACATACATTTGTTGTGTAAATTGAGAACCTGTAGGTTTGTCTCGAATGCCCTTAGGCCTGTTACTGAGTTACAAAGGATGTCTCCAAGCATGTCTGACCGCCCTCCTCCTGGCAGGCAATTTAGTTTTAGGATATTCCCTTGGCCAAGAGGAGGTCCATTCAGTCAGCCCGGGTGGGGGCGGGGGGTGGGGGGCGGACGGAGACTTAAGATTTTATTTTAGTTCAAAAGAGACATTTGTCTGTATTGGAAACCATCATGTGGGTTTACATTATTATGACTTCTGTGTTAGTCACTAGAGGATCTCCAGGGCTTTCAACCACACAGAAATGATCGCCTCCCTAGAAAAGGAGTCTGATTGTCAACAGCTGGCAGTAAAAACTCTATTAGGAAACATGCTAATGATGGGCAACCAAAATAAAATGAGACCTGATATTGTTCTCCATTTAAAACCATTTGCCCAGCTTCTTAAAACTTAAAATAAAATTTACTAAAATGACCTAGGATGGCATAAGATTCTAATACAAATGAATGGGAAGTAGATTTGTAAAATTACTATTGGCATGATCCTATCATAGTTGTGTTAAATTATCAGATGAATGGAATGGGAGGGTTTCAAATTATTTCTTTATTCACTCAATACCAGCATTAGACTTCTGCTGCTGCTTGGTTCACTGCTGCCAGGTGAGACCACATAGCAATTGAGTCACCGCCTCTTCAGCTTTTCCTCAAGTACCTGAGATATGCTTGGTCATTCTGAAGTTGGAAGAGATGTGAAAAGTTCTAGTGGAAACTTTCTGACTGGGAGTGATGCCGTTAACCTTTGGGAGATTGAGAAAAGCAAGGACAAGGTATAACTTGTGGCTAGAGTGTTCACCGAACCATGGATGATTTATGATTTCAAGGGGAAAGGTGTCAAAAACTGTTTTTCCCCCAACCTGTCTTGGGATCTTCATGTTTGAATTAAATACACACAACACAAGAGAAGGAATAGTGTGTGAACCAAAATTACAGGATGGTTTATGTGAAACCAGAAGAGCTCAGTTCTGTATTCAGCCGTCATTTCAGGCCACTGACAAAGCTTTTTTGTTCAATCTTTCTGTAAATGACCACCAATCATCAAGACCAAATTAATCCACAACTTACTTGCATCTATGCTGAAACTGAGTAGTTTCTTTCTAGATTTTTCTGGGTGTAAAAGTCTGGAGGAGTTTGCTGAAGCAGAGCGTTCCTTACATTTTTTGATGGCCCTACTTTGCTGATTTCCTGCCTTCTTTCAACCTGTTGGTCAATTTCTTCATTGATCCATATGTGTTTATTTTCAATATTTTGTCAGCTTGTGTTAATACTATGCGCTAGGAGCTATGAAAACTTTGGGGATATATTAATAGCAATGAATTCTCTGCATTCAACAACCTAACAGTCTACTGTCGATGACAGACGAGTACACCAGTGAGTATAGCCAGTGTCGTGTAAACTGTGGTGAGCAGAGTGTTGGAAGGTGTGGGAGTACAAACGGGGAAAACTAATTCAACCTCAGGTTAGGAGGTTAGGAAGGCTTCTTGGAGGAGGTGCTGTGCAAACCAAGTTCTAAGAACTTAGTACATGCCTGAAAGAGAACTGAAGCAAGAGCACAGATGTGTCTACAAAATCTATTATATGAGATTGTTACTTCACATTCATTTTTCTCTCCCACCCCTGTTTATTGCTTAAATTAAATTATCATATTCATTCATTTATACTGGGAGATGGGTAAGCAGAGATCTGTTCACCATTTAATAAAGGATTCCTCAAACTGAAATATGAGTCGTGAGAGGGAAAATGGGTATCAGCTTAGATGCCAGAAATTGAGAGCCTTGCTCTTAGGTCATTAGCTTTGGGTCTGTGAATTTTAGATTCCATTTCTCATAGCCATCATGGTCCAATCAACAAACTGACTTAAGTGACATACTCAGGGGTTCAGCAGCATGAAGCATCAAACCATGGTTACCTAAACCTGTCCCTTCCATTCTGTTCCACAATGAGAGAGTGGAGAGAGACCTGATTCCTTCCATTGGAAGAGCAATTTAAGACAATCAACCTTGGGCAAAGGTCTTAAATTCTGTAGGCGATTCCTTTATTCATAATATGCAAAAATGTAAACCTACTTACTGAAATGTTGTAAGGAACATTTATAATTATGTTAATTCTCAAGGACAGAGTGCCATACATAGTGCTCAATACATTATAATTATTATCATTATTAGTGTTAGCACTGTATAGTAACCTCAACTCATACTTCAGAACTTTATAGGCAAGTTCTCTCTAAACTTTTTTATTATATACCCTACCAGTAGTAAAAAAAAAAAAACAGTCAACTTTATCATATACATTAAACTTACATACACATTATATGCATTTTATGCAATATATTTCTTATATTTAAAAATATACACTAAGATTATACTGAAGTTTAAATGGAAACACATTCAATGAAAAAATAGAAATAAAAATTCTTGTTTTGTTCTATACAGTTTCTTTCTTGGTGATACCCACTTGATAGGGCTGAATTTATTTATAGTCCATTATTTCAGAGCATCCATCATAGTGCTGAACAAATAGCTCCCAGTTGTCTGAAAATTATCTGATATTGAAAAGATAATAATCATTAAATACCTGTGGTATAAGTGGAAGATAGAATGAACAATGTCTTTCAGAGAGCTGTTGGTTCCTAGATCATCATGTGTGTATATATATATATATATATATATATTTTTTTTTTAAGTCTCATTCATAATACACCACGATGGTGTTTTAGGGAATGTCCAGTTATAGCTCTGCTTTGGGCTAGATTGTATTTTGATTCTTTTAATCAAATCAGTAGAAATTTTAGGACATTAGTCCTGTGAAAGCTGATCATATGAATTGGGGCATTCTTGTCATATTCAACTAAAACAGAGTCGAGGAGCCATGGGGGAAAAAGCACTCAGGGCACGGAACATTGCTTTAGAAATGTTATCCTCCGTAAGTTCAGCTGCTGACACTGTCTATTGTAACCTAAAACCAGTTTTATCTACAGCTGCTGAGATAACTCGCTACAACTCTAGGACTAATTTTGCTCACTGCTGTCACTCACCAACTGGAGTCTGCAAGCTCCTGAAAGCTTTACTGATACCAGTGAACATTCTCTCTGAACCACAGGTAACATTCCTCTTGACAATGAAACCCAACCTTCTCTTTGTTCTTTGGATATAGCGAACACCACCTGGTCGGTGTGTATACCCTGAATTACAATTCTTGCTTCCCAATTAAAATATTAAATTTAGAGATTCATCTCTACATTTTTATTTTGACTTTGACACTCCTCTGAGAACGTACTTGTGAGTGTCATCTGTGACCTGCAGATGACCGGGCCAGTAGTCCCTTCCTCTCATGTGACTTATGTCACTTGACTCCTCAGCAGCTTTGGACACTGTTCACCATATGCTCTTTCTTGAAGCACTTTTTTCTTGGATTTCCCTGTACTCTGCTGGTTTCCTCCCTTCTTAGTGGTCACTTCTAAGAATCTGTTGCTGGCTTCCCTTCTGCTTGACATCTAAATGTAGGAATGTTCCAGGGCTCTTTCTGAGCTATAGTTCTTCTCCGTCTCCCCACCCTCTCCCTAGATGACGTCATCCAGTCTTCTGGCTTTAAATGTAAACTTCTTAGAAATAACTCATAAATAAGTATCTCAGGTCTGACCCCTCCTGAAAGTCCCAATAGGAATAGCCTGCTGCCTGATTGACATCTCCAGTTAGATGTCTCTTGGGATCTCAGATTTAATGTGGCCACACAGAACCATTTGTCACTCAACACTTGGACCTAAACTGGCTTCTCTTGGGCTTCTCCATCTCAGGAGACAGCATCATCCACTGTCCAGCTTCTAGTACTATCTTTATTCGATTACTCACAGCTGGAGTTCAATTTATCTGTAAGTTCTGCAAACTCTACCTCTAAAATATATCCCAAACCAGTCCAATCATCATCACTTTTTGCTTGAACTATGGCAATAACTTCCTAAGTTGTCTCCCTGATGCAACACCTGCCCTCCCACAACCATCCATTCTGCACACATGAGCTGAAGTAAACTCCTAGAAAAGTATGTCAGACCACTTCCCTATGCATCCACATCATACTTGATCCCTGCAAAGATGGCCCATGACACTTAAGATAAAATCCAAACTCTGCCCGGCTTAAAAATGCCCAATGTTATTGTCTGACTTCTGCCACCATACTGACTTCATCTCTTACCACTCTCTTTCCTCTACTTGCTTGTCCCTTTGTTTCTCACTGGCACCTAGGGAATTACACAAATTATTCCCTCTATAATAAAAAGTCATCTCCTGAGAAGTTTTTCCTAACCATTTGGTCTAAGGATCACTAACTACTCTGTCACTTCAGGTCTGTTTATTTGCATAACCCTTATCTCTGCATTTTTTTCTTGTTGTTTGTTTGTGTTACTCCAATTTTAGACTATAAGCCTTGTGAGAGCAGGGATGTCATCTGCTCATACCTATATCATTGTATCCACAGAGCCTGAGCACAGCGCATGCTAACCAAGTGTTATAATAAATAAATGAAAGTTAAGTAATGAAAAGGAAGGTAGCATGAAGGGAAATAGAAGGATGCCAGTTTCTTGAACTTAAAAGTAGAATTTTAAGAAATAGGGTATAATAATGATTGAAAATAAGATAGTTTGTTATGTGTGTTAAAGAATTAATCAACCAAGTACTAAAAATATAATAAAACTTCTGAAGTTTTACTGTCAGCATTACAATGAGAGGGATCATTCTTTCCAGTGGAGTACACTGGATGCAAGCTAATTCCTTATCTTCACAGTGACACAGACAATGGAAGCTGTCTAAATTTGATAAACTGATTAACAGAAGTATAGGAATATTATTTACAGATATGTGTAACAAGAACAATTGAGAGCAGATTTTTTTTTTTAACAAGGGTACCATAGTTATATAAGATGTTAACATTAGGGGAAGCTCAGTGAAGGATATATGAGACCTCTCTGTACTATCTTTGCAACTTTTCTGTAAATTTATACCAATTTTTAAAAATCATGTAAATAAGAAGCAGTCGTTGATGAAAACACTGGTATCATGGGAATGTGACTGGTAACAAGGCAGGTAAATGCAGTTGTCATTTTGTTCTTTGTTTACTATTTTTTCCATGAGTGCATGTGTGCAGTTGATGATGATGATGAAGATGATGATGAAGATGATGATGAAGATGATGATGAAGATGATGATGATGATGATGACAGTAGTGATGACAATGATAATGATAAGTGAAAACTTTATAACAAAACTTTTCTTTTTAAAACAGCTTCATTGAAGTGTAATTTACGTATGATAAAATTTACCCATTGTAAATGTACAATCTGGTAATTTAGTGAAATATAATGGAAATAAAAATTACCCTTTTTGGATGATTCTAATGTAGTTCTACTTTAATACACACACACACACACACACACACACATATTCTATAAGCAGTACTTGTTAAGAAGTTAGAGGAAAGGGTATCATCATTGGGATGAAAGCAAAAAAAGAAAGAAGGGAGGGAAGGAGGGGGAAGGACTTGATGAGGAAGACTGGGTCCTGGTCATGTTTGGTGTTCAGATGGGTATTATATGGTGAAAACGAGGAGGAACAGCAGGAATCTTCAGGACTGGATGCAGAAACGTGGTTCATATCCACTGGAGCAGCACACCAGGTGGCTACCGCTTTCACTGAGGGAGGGTCTGGTTCCCAAATAATAGCTGGTAAGAGGCAGGGGCATAGTCAGGGCCCCAGTCCAAAGAGCTGGGGACAAGAGCTGAGGTCCAGGCCCCGTGTCGCCATTGCTAGCTGAGCAGAGACAGGAAAAGTAGACTTACAGTAAGATCAGACAAATCAAGTAGGAATAGAATGAGAATGTCAAGTTAGTTAATGGATTCCCACAACACTCCTGTGTTAGTTTTCTATGCTGTGACAACAAATTTCCACAAACTTAGTGGCTTAAAACAACACAAGTTTATTTTCTTACACTTCTGCAGGTCAGGAGTCTTCTACAGGTGTCACTAGGTGAAAATCAAGGTGTGGTCAGGGCCACATTCATTTCGGAGGCTCTGGGGAAGAGTCCGTTTCCTCACTTTTTCCAGCATCTAGATAGAGGCTGCCTGCATCTCTTTGCTCATGATGCCTTACGTCCTCAAAACCAGCAATGTCAGCTTCTTTCTCCTCTCATTACCATCTGTTGGGTTCTCTTCCATCATCACCATCATCATCTCGCTCTCTCTAATTAACCAGAGCCAGGAAAGGGCCTTAAGGACTCATATGATTAGGTTGGATTCATCTCGATAATCCAGGACAATTTCCCATCTCAAGGTCCATAACCATCATCACATCTGGAGAGTCCCTTTTGACACACAAGGTAAACATATTCATAGGTTCCCGGTGATCAGGGTGTGGATATCTTTGGTGACAATTATTCAGCCTACTCTACCTCTCGAGATCCATAGGTTTCCAGGCTGCCAGTCTCTGGACTTCTTCCAGAAATTCCAGTGCATATTCAGGAAATCCTATTCCTGCATGGATGCAGATGGTTTTAGGGCCTGGGGGCCGGGGATGTCCTTTAGGTATCCTGCCTCAACGCCCGTAAATGAGTATGTTGAGGCTGGTGGGTGGGCTGACACAGAACAACCCTGGTGATTAAAATGATCATTTGAAATGTTATTCCTCTTTTATCATTTTAAAAATATATATTTAGAAAAAATCAGCTGCTACCTTTATAAGAGGTGGCTTTTTATATCTAATTCTCCAAGCAACCTGGTAATTATGAAGATGAGAATCACACAATGAAATTTAATTTCATGAGGAAAATACCTAGGAGAAAAAATTTTCTTTTTTTATTTTCAAGGAGAACTGGAAATTACTGCTTCCCATCCTTCTTTGCAGTTCTAGGCTACGCTCCCATAATGGATTTTTATCTGTTTTATAAGTAATTTCCTTAATATTTCAATGGTCACAAATAGTCAGGATTGTATGTCTTCTCAGGAAACATGCATTTCATCAGTGCTGTCACAGTCTTGAGTCCCAGAGCTTGTAGACTGATATTTTTGCCCCTTCTTGCTATCAGACACATGGCACAGAAATAAATGTGTTTGTCTATTGGAGACTTTAATGAAATTGAAAACGTGGAAACATTTTTCAGTGTCAATAAGCTCATTTTCTTGTTTAGATGTTAATGTTGGTTTTTCCTGAGGATTCCATCCTCTAATTGTGAGTCATGACTTTTTAATTTTTTTCCTTTGTCCAAACATTCTATTTCTGGGAATGGCTTGAATTATGCTGGGTGGTTTTGAGCTCCAGAAAGGACTAGATATTTTCATTTTCTTAAAACCTATGGCAGGAGATGAGAGTGGAAGAGTAAATGAAGCATTCGAGCTTTATCAAAAAGTGCTTACTAACATTTTTGAGGGCTTACAGAGAGCAGCGGGCACTGTGTAGAAGGCTGAGCATACCGTATTCCTGTTACTATAGTTTTTTGTCTGTGCTATAATTATTTCTATTTTACTGATGAGAAACTATGTCAAAGGGGTGAATAACTTGCCTAAGTTTTTGCAGTTAGTATGTTAGGCAGAGTTAGGGTTACATCCACATCTGACTCCAAACCTCTGTCTGCTTCCACCATCACTCAATCCTCAATTCTACTGTCCACATCTGTCCTCCTTCCAGGCCTGGGAAGAAGTACAAGGGAGGGAAAATTGTTCTGTCTTCCACTTACTTCCATCTGTGTTTGTTTTTATATTAAATTTGAATTTTACAGTTTGGCAATTCAACAAAATTTTCACTAGGCTAAGACTAGTTTTTGTTCCCAACCCCAAGTTGCCAAGGATTTCTTTTTAAAAAGCCATGAAATTAGACCTTGATTAATTCGTGCTCTTTTGTGCCCGTTTGCCACTCATTATTATTTCCTTTTCCCATTTCTCCATTTCTTCCTCCTTTCTTCCCCGTTCTTCTTTCCCTTTTTCCTTTCCCATGTTGTACACATGTTGTGTTAGTTGATGCCTAATATCTTTTGGATGCCTCCTGTATTGGGTGGACACTCTCAGCATCATGAATCCTGGCTGCCAGAGGGGAGACCTGAATTCATTCACTCACTCTCCCTGAGCTGTCTTGGGTGCAGGCAAGGGATCTAGGCCATCCATCAGACACACCTATGAAAAGATTTTTTGAGTTAGGAAAATAAGATAGAGGCTGACTTTTCTCTATAGAAAAGTGACAATCTATCATCCTGGACTGGTATGATGACTCTGATCTAAGAAGCCCACAGGGACAGAGGATCCTTTCAACTGATTATTTCAAGACCCTATGGAGTGAGTCATCTTCACTATCCCAAAAGCTGACACAGGATACTTCTATTTCCCATTGGCCTAAACTTAGTCACATGGCCCCAATTCACTTTGAGAGATGCTGGGCAATGTAGTTTCTACTCTGAGCAGCTGGCCATGTGACCAACTAAATTTCATTGCAATGGAAGGAGTGAATGCATGTTGTGTACAAACAGCAGTCCTTCCTACAGAAGGGAGCAATATCACGACATAGACACTCATTGAATCCATCATCTTTTAGCCATTGGTGGTTCTGAGTGGTTCTAAGCATTTGGCTCCTTAGGGGTATTTTATGTACTTGAAAAGTACAAGCTGTGGCATTTTGATGAACTGAGAGTAGGTGCCACATATTGACAGCAGTGGTATTTTTAGTCATCATTGTCATGCATTGAGCATTTTCCATAGCTGTGCCTCTCTGGACCTCCTGATAATACTGTTGGCTACCCAATATGCCTTAATAAATTCCATTTCTATCAAAACTAACCAGATAGAGTGTAGTTAGTTTGCAGCTAAGAACTATCTCATTACCAGTTTCCTTAGAAAAATGATTACAAACTTTTCCATTTTTCTCAAAGTCAGCTAGCCAATGGCCTTCTCTGTTAACTTTTAGAGTTAAAGTGAATAGACAGCAGCTCCTAAAATCTTCCTTTCCAGCACCCCAACATTTCTTATTTTGCCATCCTGCCTTCCCTGTTCCCTGTCCCTGCTCCTTGTCATAGGCAAGTTCTCCAGCCTTGAGGTTGAGCTCATGCCTTTTACTTCCTCTGGAATATTGCTCTAGAAGAACACCTCCACCCTCCCCACCACACACACACACACACACACACACACACACACACACACACACACACACACACCTGTATCTTAAATCCCTTTCTCTCCCCTGGCTTTTTCTTGTCCACGCACAAGCTGTCTTGGGTTCCTTCTCCTAACACTCCTGTCTCTCCACACAACTACTTCTTTAAGCCACCATTCCATTATTTCTTCCACTTTCTCTTTCATTTCTTCACCACTCACTCACTCCTAAGCCTTTTATAATCTGGTAATCTATACCAATTTGCAGAAACTACTTTTTAAAAGTCATTCCCAAACCCCTAATATCTAAATCTGAATATGTTTTCTTATCTGGTAGCCTCACATTCTTTGACACATGGACACTGATGAAACAGCTCCTCTCAAAACTAAGTCTTCTTCTGGATTGGTAAATAAGCATTATCCTATTTCTCTTACTTTTCCCCTAACAGCTATTTGTCCACCTCCTTTAATTATTTTATATCACCTCTAAATCCTCATCACCAACCCCGTGCCACACTTGTGCTCCCAGTGGAATCACCCTTCACTGATCTGCCCAAGAAAGAAAGAAATTAAAATTTCTCCTTGTTCTCAAAGTCCAAACCTCATAACATGACTTAGGGTGTGGCCCGTTTACCTCTTCCAGTTTGTCTCGTGAGAGGAATCACTCCCTATATGGACTCATCATCTTTCCTCTCTTCCTGAAGAATCTTAAATGTCCCATTTGCTCTATTTAGAACGATATTTTGCTTGTTCTTGACTTGAGTAATTCTTATTTCTCCTTTAGGTTCTCAGCTTCGGTGTTATTTTGTCTTTGGAATTTTTCCAGCCCTCTCCCCATCTTGTCTCATATCCATAATATAACATTTGACACTGAGTCTTAGAATTGCCTCTTTACTTGTCTGTACTTCCAGTGAGATAGTAGTCTCTTTGAGGGAAGCGATTGTATTATTATATTTTCATTTACCACCGCAGTTACAATGCTCAACCAATATCTGTTAATTAACGAATCTGTTAACTCTTTCTATTTCGTAAATAGAAGTAGAGTTACCCAGAGTTCTATCTTTCGTTTCATGCATAGCTGAACCCTAGCAACCAATGATATCATCTGAGCTTTATCTCTCTTTATATTTAGGGAGCAGGAGGGCTGCCAGAAGCCCCAGACACACTTTCTACCTGCTTTACCTCCTCACACTGTTTACCATTACAGCCTTATATCTTCGTGGTACCCCATCCATTCCTTGTCATGCAACATGTCTTGTATCCATTGAGTCCATTCTTGTTTTTGAGTTTTTGAGGATTATTGTTATTGCCTTTGCCTACAGTAATGTGAGTAATCCCTGCTCATATTTTATCTCCGACAAAACTTCCTTGAGATGTCAACACAATTTCTGGTCTCTCTTCTAAATCATCCCATATTGGTGCTTTTCCCACCAGAACAGACCACACTGTGTTGTAATTACCTTGTTAAGCTTTCCCAGGTCTGTCTTCTTCATTATCTTTCTCCAGTATGTAGCACAGTGACCAGCACATTGTATGTATTCAGTATATTTTGACTGAATTATTGTATATTTGACTAATTTACTAGGCAAATTTTATATTTGAGGACTGTAATGTCAGTGTTCTCAACCAACAGACTCAGAAGCTGTTTCGGTCAGCTTTCACCATAATCATGCTGCATAACATGTCACACTAAGGTTTAGTGGCTTGAAACATCAAGATTTTATTTATAATTCATGAGTTTGCTGGTCAGCTGCAACTCACCTTGGCTGGGCTCCAGGATCCAGTTTGGGATCAAATGTGCTACATGTAATTTTCGCACTCTTTGAATCAGTAGCCACCTGGCCATTTTCTTCTAATGGTGAATGCCAGGAGTTGCAAAGCCAAGCCAAACCATATGGGCATATTCAAGGCCTCTGCCTGTGTCACATGTGCTAACTTTCCAAGCCCAATATCAACAAGGCCAGGAAGTTTGCTCTGCCGACAGTAGGAGTGCCAGGGGAATTAGTATTTGCTGAACAATAATCCAAACCATCACAAATATCCTGCTAAAGAACATTGGCAAGAATGGATACTGAGCTTTCTTTATTGTAAAAGAAAAAAAAAAAAACAGTAAATAAATGAAAGTTAAATGCCCCCGATATTGTCACGTTCTTGGTATTGTTTCTGGTTCTCAATTCTGAATCCTCAAGGGGATTTCTTGGCACGCTGGTCAAGTGATATAAACAGATCCTCTTAGAGACACACAGAGCCTTAAAAAATCAAATATGTTACTTGGGTCTCCAAATAATTTTATTATTAATATGATCTGATGTAACATCATATATTGGGAAAATCTTTACAGACACGTATTTGATCTGCTTAGTCAGAATATAAAAAGGAGATCAAAATCAGTAGAAGGTAGGATTAGAAAACGTCAAACCTAAGTGTGAGGCCAAAAATCTAAATCTGTCCCTTCTCACAAGCTCCCCTTTGTACACATTTGTCACCTTTATGCAGCTGAATCTGTTTCTGCCCTTCTTCTGTGGGTGGGTGGAGATGCAAATGGATTTTAATGACCTGAAAAATAAGGAGATATTATCATTGTATCAATATATTCCACTCTAGGTAAGCTTTGATACAAAAAAGTGTCTGAGTATTACAGTTGGAATTCATTTTAGTTCTTGATAATCATGAGATATACAATTACACCAATAAAATCACCCCACTCCTTCACCAAATACTTATCAGGGTAGGAAATTTAAGAAAAAATTTAAAAAGCTGTTTTTAGAAGAGGTGTTTTGATTTTTAACCGTGCTGTTATGCAAGGAAAATGTCCATGTAACACACTTGCTAATTTTTAGATTAGGAATCTGTACTAAGACAAACTTTTAAGAGCATCAACTAATTAGTTACCATACAAAGTAGTTCTAGGCCAAGATATATCTATCAATGACATCAGAAGGTCAATTCTGCCAAAGTAGCATTGGGATTAAAAGGAGCTCAATTTCTTTAGTGATTAGGGGTAGGCAAATTAAAACCATAATGAGATACCAAGTGTTCGCAAAGATATGGAGCAACTGGAGTTTGCACGAAGGGCTGCTGTGAGGATAGATTTGGTACCTGTACAACTTTTGAAAAAGAATTGGCGGTGCCAACTAAAGTTAAACATACACACACCCTGCGACCCAGAAACTAATACTCCAGGTTGTAGACCCAACAAAAATAAGTACTTATGAGTACCAGAAACCATGTATAAAAACGTTTATAACAACATAATATATACCATTCCCAAGCTGAAAACAAGTTATATGTCAATCAAGAGAAGAACAGATAAATAATGGTGTAGTCATAAGATAGAATGTTATACAACAACAAAAAGGACAAACTACCATTACCGGCAGTCACACCGCTATATCTCACAAATATAATGTGGAATGAAAACACAAAACTTAAAAGAATGAATACTACATGATTTTATGTATATAATGTTTGACAACACTTCATACTAATCTGGTGTGCAGCGGTTGAGGGGTAAGTGAAGAGAGTTTGGAAGGTGCTGGTTATCTATTTCTTGACCTGGGTAACAGTAAGACAGGTGCATCACTTTATGCCAGCTCACTACCTATGCCTTTATGATTTGTGCATTTTTCTGGATGGTTGTTTTACTTGAAAATCTACTAATTTTCTGAAAAAATCAAATAAACCAAAGCACTCCAAACATACACCCCATGCTGGGTGCTTTCCTAGTTTCTGTACCTTTTCATTTTCACATCTAATCTGTGAGGCAGGTATTATTATTTCCACGGTGTAGAAGATAAATCTGAGGATCACAGGTGTTCTGACAGTGTTGGGATTTGACAATACCTTGTTGTTGTCAGAAAATCTCCCCAGTACAGGTACCTGGATGCTCTCACGCAATTTTCCATTCATGACCTGCTTTCAGAAAAGGGGTTGATAAACCTGTAACACAGCACTAAATTGTAAATGGAAAGCTTACAGTTGAAGAAAATGTCATCTTAAACAGAAAACTCATAGTTGAAGTTTCATAAAGAGTGGGTACAGAAGTACCCACTTTGATGAAGAAAGTTTTAAAATGGGAAATACCTAATAAGGGAAAAGGAGAAACCTTGGGAACTCCAGTGAATGAAAATTATTCATTTTGCCCTTTGTAGAGCAGTAAATGTTCAGAAATGTGAGGGAAGCTGGGTGGCTAGATGTATGCTGGATGGAGGCAGGTACACCTTGGCAGTCATGGTCTAATGTCATGCAATGCAAGCCACAGATGCAACTTTACATTTTCTAGTAGCCACACTAAAAAATAGTAAAAAAAGAAAGTGAAATTGATTTCAATACCACATTTCATGTAACCTCATAGATATAAACTTTTATCATTTTTAAATGCAAACAACTCAAAAAATTATTAATAAAATATTTTGCATTTTTTTCATAGTAAGTCTTAAAAACTTTTTTACTAGCACATCTCAATGCAAATAATACATTTTCATCCTGTAGATCTAAATTTAGATCTAAATTCAGATCTTTATTTAGATTTTATAAAATTTACAGTTGAAAAAGAAGATTCACATACCTAACTTGCTCCAAATATTCTTAAAATTTTTCTAATAACTGAGTCCATGATCAGTTTTTAAAGATAAATCGATTAACTAAGATTAAGTATAATTAAAACCACTTCCTCAGCCACATTAGCCACATTCCAAGTGTTCAGTGGCTACGTGTGGCTCGTGGTCTCGGATTAAACAGCACAGGTCTAGAAGAACAGGGAGCAGGACCACCCTGGGGAAGTACAGTGAAGTTAGGTGACCAGCTGCATGGAAGAAGCCTGGAGGGGAAATCTCCTTTTCTTCAGTCATGATCAAGCAGGTGAGAGATACTCACAAAGTCTAAAATTTGGTAGCATGATAGAATACGGATCATCCATTTACTGGCCACTGATTTATTTTTATTTTACTTTATTTTATTTTACTCTTATGTCTTCTAACTTTAGTTAGGATTACAGAGGGGAATGGACACTGTGTTTTAATCAAAATGATGTACAAAATATATTTACAGAGCTGTCTCTCCAGACAGTGTGATAGGCTTGATTCTCTTACTACAAAAGTAGGTGTTCAAACCCATGTGGCAGCCTCTCTTCTCTTTGTCCCTCCTCCACCTCTCAGAATCTATTGGCCTGCAGCCATCCAGCACGGAGACAGACCATAGGGATTTGCCAAATAGTCGTGCAAAGCCATCAGAGACAACTAGAAATCTACCAGCATTTTAGTGTCCTTAAGAATTATGTGGCACTAAGAAATAGACTGCATATAAAAAATTAAATTCATTTATTTAGAAGTCTTTGGAATTAACTCAAAAGATTATATTTCTGGGCCAAAGGAACCAAAAAAAAAAAAAAATGCAAAATTCCACTCAAGTGAACTTACTAGGCAGAATTGCAAACATTAATTAAGTAGATAGGGACACACACTAAGAGCTTACTTGCTTTAAGTACTAAATTTGCCAATATTGACTATAAATAGTGCTCGGGATACCCCAAGGTCTATAATCAAGATTATGCCAATTATATGTTTTAATGATATGTTTTATGCAATTAACATACACTAATATGTTAATTTTGTGGCCCAAACATCTAATCATTTTACAATCTCAAGTAGCTGAGAAGTTATTCCCCCAAATTGATGGATATGATACACATGGTTTCTTATTGAACTCAAAAACATTTAGAATTAAGTAAGAGATATTCAAAGAATCAAACCCTATTGTATTTCTTTTAGTTAAAAATAAGAGCACATTTGGAATTCTGTATGCCTGAAATGTTTAAGAGGATTTGCCTCTCCAATAACAAATAAAACTTGGAATTTCAATATAAAATACGTGTTTGAATAACAGATTTAGAGTTAGAAGTTTAAGTCGAAGTCTTCTTCAATCTGTAAACAATATTGGTACATTTTAGGGATCTAAGTGTTACTATATCTATATGTTTTATTTATGTGCTATATAAAAATTATATAAGTACATGTCAGAGAGCTGAAGTGAATAAAAGAGAAATTGAATATATTAAACTCATAAAGGTGTTTTAAAATGTTTTAAATGAGTCCAACAATATCTATAATTGGAACCAAAAAATAATCAAAGGCATCCTCAACAATCATTAAATATAAGCAGAAAGAATATTAAGTTTAGTAAACTGAACTTCAAAGCTAAGGAAAAGCTAGATTTAGAGATTTACAACTTTAAAAATTTGAATGTTATTCTTAAAACGAGTTTTTTTTCTTAATAATCTCTACTGTGTATAAAACTATCCTTTTACTACTCAGCCATAAAAAGAAATGAATTAGTGTCTTTTGCAGCAATTTGGATGGAACTGGAGACCATTATCCTAAGTGAAGTATCTCAGCAATGGAAAAACAAACACCATATGTACTCTCTAATAATTTGGAACTAATCAATGGGCATATATGGGCACAGAAAGAAGTAAAAGTCATTGGAAATCAAGAAGGGGGGAGGGGGGAAGAGAGGAGGGGTGAAAACCTGCCTAACAGGTGCAATGAACACTATTTGGGTGATGGGCTCACTAAGAGCTCTGACCTAAGCATTACAAAAGCTATTCATGTGACAAAAAAAATTGTATTCCTTTAATGTTTTGAAATTAAACAACCCTTTCCTTGTACATTTATACATCAGGACATTTCTAGATCGAGTAACTTCTGCTTTATATAGAAGGCAGCATGGTACAGATCAGGAGTTAGCCACATAGTAAATATTTTAGGCTCTGAAGATCATACAGTCTTTGTTGTCAACTATTCAACTCTGCCTTTGTAACACAAAAACAGCCATAAATAATATGTAAATAAATGAATGTAAATTTTTTACAACACTTTATGCACAAAAACAGGTAGTAGGCTGGAATTGACCCATGGTCTGTATTTTCCAAACCCAGGTATAGATGAAAAACTACACAGCATATGCTTACATTTGGACAAAATAAAACTTATTTATTTATTTATTTTTAAATTTTCTCTTATTTTTATAGATTTAGGGGGTACAAGTCAGTTTTGTTACATGGATACAGTGCATAGTGGTGAAGTCTGGGTTCTTAGTGTAATCATCACCTGAACAGTATACATTGTACCCATTTAGTAATTTTTCATCCCTCATCCTCCTTCCCACCCTCTCACCCTTCCAAGTTGCCAGTGTCTATCCTTCCACTCTCTATGTCTATGTATACATATTATTATACTCAGCTCCCAGTTGTAAGTAAGAATATGAGGTATTTGACTTTCTGTTTCTCAGTTATTTCACTGGCTTCCAGTTCTACCCATGTTGCTACAAAAGACATGATTTTATTCCTTTTTATGGCACAGTAGTACTCCATGTTATATATACCACATTTTCTTTATCCAATCATTTATTAATGGACACTTACATTGATTTCATATCCTTATTATTGTGAATACTGCTGCTATAAACATAAGAGTACAGGTATATTTTTGATATAATGATTTCTTTTCTTTTTGGTAGTTACTCAGTAGTGGGATTACTGGATCAAAGGGTAGTTCTATTTTTAGTTCTTTGAGAAATCTACATACTGTTTTACGTAGAGGTTGTACTAATTTATGTTCCCACCAACAGTGTATAAGCCTTCCCTTTTCTCCTTATCCTCCCCGACATCTGTTATTTTTTGTCTTTTTAATAATAGCCATTCTGACTGGCGTAAAATGATAATTTCATTGTGGTTTTAAACAGCATTTCACTGATGATTGGTAATGTTTAGCATTTTTTCATAAGTTTATTGGCCATTTGTATGTCTCCTTTTGAAAAATATCTGTTTATATCCTTTGCCCACTTTTTAATAGGGTTATTCATTTTTTGTTGTTGTTGTTGAGTTGTTTGAGTTTCTTATAGATTCTAGATATTAGTCTCTTGTCAATGCATAGTTTGCAAATATTTTTCCCATTCTGTAGGTGTCTATTCACTATGTTGATTATTACTTTTGCTGTGCAAAATCTTAGTTTAATTAAGTTCCATTGTCCAGTTTTATTTTTACTGCATTTGCTTTTGAGGTCTTAGTCATGAATTCTTTGCCTAGGCCAATGTCCAGGGAGTTTTTCCTAGGTTTTCTTCTAGAATTTTTATGTTTTCAGATCTTAAATTTACCTCTTTAATCTATCTTGAATTAATTTTTGTGTATGATGAGATATAGGAATCCAGTTTCATTCTTCTGCATTTTAGCTCTGCAGTTCACTGTATATTCTTCATGGTGTTGCTTTAAATTAGGACAAGTATATTGAGTTTACGGGAGTAGAAAAATGATTAAATGACATAATGTAAACCTTCTGACATGATTTCATTATAGGAGGGATGGCTATTAAATAAAGTAGCAAGTTCGAGATATCGTAAAGAATGTATGAGACGCCAGAGAGCCAACCAATGAAAAACCTTCAACAAGCAATAGGCGCTCTAGGGTATGATGCAGGGAGGGAGATGAATTGAAATTTTAACTTGGGTGATCAGGGTAGACCCCACTGAGACATGTCCTCTGAGCAAAGACTTCAAGTAGTTGAAGAAATTGTCTGTGGAGATATATGGAGAAACAGAATTTCAAGAAGAAGAAACACCAGTATGTTAGACTTGAGGTGGCAGAATACTTAAAATGCTCAGCAAACAGCTCAGGGGCTAGTATGTCTTTGGCAGAGCTAAAAAAGTTAGGAAATTAGAGAAGATGAAATTAGAGAAGTAACCAGAAACAAATCATGCACAATCTTGCAAGTCATTGTAAGGACTGGATTTTTGCCCAGAGGAATGACATGATGTGATTTCTATTTAAAAAATATCTCTCTTCTATGATAGTAAATCTGTAGTGTCCAAAGACTGAAGTAGGGACATTCATGAGGAAGGGACTGTTGTTATCCAAGTGAGACTTGATCATTTCTCTGGCTAAGGTCACTGCAGTGGAGGTGGAGTGGTCTTGTTCTGGATATATTTTTAAGGTAGATGCAAGAGAATTACTGATGGATTGTTAGTTTGATGGATTTGGGATACGTAATAGAAAAAGAGGGGTCAGAGATGACCCCAAGTTAAAGGTGGACCAGATCATATATAAAATCTCTTCTCAATATTTTATGATTTTGTGATTATAATGGATGTGTCCTAATTGTTTGTGATCCTTAAAAATTGGGTGTTGGAATAAAATGGATAAAGCCGGTTTCACCCTGGATTTTAGAATTTACTGCTGCAGAGTTTTTTTCCCCTTTGGAAAAGTAGAGGTCAAAGCCAGAGTTGTGAGATTATGCATTGGCTTGCTGTATAATCAACAAATAATTTTGTGCTGGGTCACATTAACCAGTTCAAAAAAATGCTACATTATTAAGCTTGCCTTCTTTGGGCTAACATAGCATTTTAGCCCAAATTCATTAAACTATAAGCCTCTTCTTTTTAAGAAGAAAGGAGGAACTACTGAAAAAATGGTTCTGCCTGGTCTGAGAGGCTGAAGGATTGGGGACTCTATATACCATTTGAATCTGGAAACTATCTGGGCTAAAGTATTATATCCATCTCCTCAGATGCTCTGAAACCAAGTCCTCCTTCATTAGCTTTTCCTACAATGGAAATGTCGTACCCTGAAAAGCAAGCCACTGTTTAGAAGTAGCCATTAGCATTATGCCACCTTGAAGCATCATCTATGCCTAGAGGAGGAGTTCATACATCATCATTCCACCCTGGGCCAGAAGGAATGGGTTATTAACACTCTTTCTGTGCGTGTCCACAGTAAGTACACTTCTACTTTTAACAATCTCAACAGTACATGTTTTGTATTTAGGTGAATTATGTAAAATTGTGAGGTGAACTAGAATTTACTGCAAATTATTCAAGTGAGCCCACAGAAATCCTGCATCATTCTTATGCATTGTGATCTAACAGATAAGGTGTCAAAAGCAGTAGGTACCACATCCGTTGGCCCCTAGACGAGGGGAATGTTTTTAATATATGTATTCCCAGGCCTCACACCAGAGCTACCAAATCCTGAGTGTTGGGAGTTGGGCCTGGGAATCATGTTTTTGTTTGTTTTGTTTTGTTTTTTAAAATCTCCCCAGAAAATCTTAATGCAATTGACTTGGTTCAGATTTTCCAAAATGGTGCTTCAGGTCTTCCCTCAATTATTGTAAACATAATATTTAGAAAAGATTCCAAAGCAGTTGTCACTAAAGAACTGAAGACTCTAAGAAATTGCAGCCCTTATGTGATTATTTGGCAGATTTATCATTCACTAGGGAGCTGAGATCTGACCATTTGCGATAATGAGCTGAGTGCAGGGGGCCCCTCTATGGGTCACCACGAAATGATCACCTATAGCTTTACCTTTTTTACTTTTGATTCTCAAACAAACGGCTTTGCTGCCTGTTTAGAGAATGTAATGCTGTGTGTTAGTTTATTTTCATCAGCAGCAAATTGCTGATCCTTGCCAAAGTTCACTGAAACCGCCAACCATACATTCTTCAAAATAATTCACATCAATAACATGAATTTGAAAGCCCTCTCATTCCTTCCTTGGCAGCTACAAACTGCTGACTCATACACCTTTCCCTGTCTAGTGTGCTTGACTTCATATTGCAGCTTAATAGTTTCATTCCAAAACAAAGACTGGAATTGGAAAGTGCAGGGAGAAGGTGCAGTAGGTGAAATGAAAGTTTCAATTTTTGTTACCATATATAGGAATCTTAAGTTACCTCTAAATAATATACAAGCTATGACATGAGGCTAAAATGAATCTGTGACAGAATGTTTTATCCAGACTCAACTTCCCATCTTTTCATGAAGAAAGGATAGAAAAACAAGCCGACTTTGTGGAATGCTTTCCAATTAAGGTATCTTCATTCCAAATTCCAAATTTTCACCTAAGCTTCTGGATGATTCAGTAAAGATGGCTCATCTACCAATGATTTTGGCCAAAATTCAGGCTCTTTATTAGTGGAACATGATGTCATTAAATCAGTTAGTTTCCTTTCCAGAATAAAATTCAATGTGTTATAATTATACCCTCAGTTTGTCAGGCATCCAAAATTATCAAGTTAAAGAAGAGATCAATTTCTGACAGCTATACAGTAAATCCCCTACTCCCCTACTCCCCAATTCCAGGCCAAGATTATTAATTCAGCAAGCAAAGTCAAGTTAAATCACATGTATTATGATACTCTAAAATGGTGAACAACTCTTCACATAAAACATATAAAATTTCCTGACGAATACATAAAATTTTCTTGGATTTATTTGGGAGTCACATTTATGAAAATTCAGTAGCTATTAAAGCCATGCAAAAATTCTTTGTGCTTATATGTAAAATATAAGTTAAGTTCTTGACTCAGGTAATTACAAAGACTTTTTACCTACGTGATGTCCACTGGGACATTCTCCATCATGTATGATGCTAGCATTCTTTTACTGTGTGGGAATGTAATATATATTGAGGTTTTTCCATTATCCCTGGTCCCCACCCACTAAGTGCCAATAGTGATACCTCATCATTGTGACAACCAAAACCCCTCTCCCTATAACTTTCCAAATGCATCCAAAGGCATGGTGCCATTTCCTATAAGCATTGCCCATCCAACTGATGAGGAAACACACACAGTGGTCTTGGATATCCTTCCCCTGCTAAAGGACAGCAACCCACCCAAAGCCTACAAAGCAGGGCATTATAATCTAAACTGATGTCTATATTTGCAGATAATTCTCCATCCTTTGGGCCAGGATGGTGAAATAAAGGAGCTGTGGATTTGGAATGAGAAGATTTAAGCTCTAATTTTGGTCCTGCCTTTGATTAGGCTGACTGGTGACCTTGGGCAAGTTACTTCCCCATTCTGAGTCTCACTATCCTCATCAATAAAATGGAGGTGAAAATAATTCCTGTCCTGCCTACCTCACAGGATTGCCACAAAAATGACAGTCAATGTGAGATCTGACTTTGTCAACTTGAGGGTTGTTAGAACTATGCAGTAATCTTTATGCTCAGAGATGCCGTGAGGAGATGGGAAGGTGAACTCTGTGGCCTCTAGGGTGGCTTATAAGCCTTGGACTCACTGGTGTTTTATTTGCATGAATTCACTAAGCGGGAGCTCACTGTGTCTGGTAAATGCTGCTTATATCACCTAAGAATCAAGGTTGGATTTGCTCCTTCTGTCTACCCCCTGGGCACACTTCTTATGTTGTCCCTGGACACAGCTTCCAGGGCATGCTCTTCTATCTTGGATTTGCTCTCCTCCCCACCTCTCCACTGTCCCCCCATAAAGATATCACCTTCCCTCCTGCTTACACTCTCTGCCTTATGAACCCACTCTCCCTCATAACTCCCCTTATTTTTGAAATACTGTTTCTGCTGAATTCTAGGAACTTACAACAGTAGCTTCTAACCTTGACTGCACACTAGAATCACCTGTGTAATTACCCCAACCATACTAGTTTATATGACAACAATTTCCTAACAAATGCTACCAATTTTTAAAATTTCCAATAACATTTAGAAGGGCCATGGTAGACCTTTGTAGTTAAGAAATTGTCTCAGACAGGCAAGAGACAACCTGTAATGCAACAGCCAAAAGCCTGAGATTTCATATATGATCTGGATGTCCGAACAAGAGTAGGAAAACCACAAGAAGGACAATAGAGTTTGAGAGAAGCTGGAATTTGGTGCACAAGTTTAGGGTCAATGGGTGAGCACAGATTAAACAGTGACTCATCTGGGTACATTTGTCCTTGGTCGATACTTTTCTTGTGGTCTAGACTTGCGCAAGGATGCTCCCCCTTGCTGTGTGAGAAAGGAGCCCTGGTGCTGGCTTGAACAGTAGCAATGGCAATCTATATAAGCACCAGGCAAAATGCACAACGTAGAAATTTGAAGTGGAATTTGACAACATTCATGAGTGTTCCACTGAAAGATAGTCTAAGTCTTCCCAGCTGGGCCTTTGTGAAAGACAAGGCTAGGGGTTAGAACCAGTTCCTGAGGCTATTACTACAAGACAGCTAGACATTATCCAAAAGAGCTCAGGAGGAAAAACTGACTCAGGCCTGCTCACAGGTCATGGTACCAGGAGAATCAAAGTAATAGTGATTCTCAAAATCAGGTGAGTAATTGTCTCATGGCGAAGGGGTCTATACTATTTAAGAAGATCCTACCAATGTCTGAGAGAACTGAAAATGGGTCCAACTCTTGGGGCAAATGACAGAGAAAGGTGTTGGCAGGAAATCAATCAAGTAGATTACAGTTATCAGCAACATTCTCCTCATAAGAGAGATCAATTCCAGTAAAAAAAAAAATTTAAGCTGCTGCGCAGTTTTTCAGGCTAAACATTGGCAGCTGTGGTTAAAGAAACCTTTAGACTCTGTGACTTGCTTGCCCCAGGAATAGCAATTAGTAGGTCCATGATGGTATAGCTCATTCTAGACATGTTCAAATGTTGTTATCTGTAGCTACAGACACACTGTCCACATCGGTCCAAACTGGCTCAAAAATTGGGTAGGCTGAGACCATGAGTTAATGGCATGAATCCTGATTGGGGCCCACTGGGGCTGGCCTGTGTGTCTTTGGGAAATAATAAACCAGTAGTGGGCCTTTGAGTTTTGCTTGGTCCCAAAGGCATCCACCCTGCAGGGAAGGCTGTTTTGGTCTAAAGCTGGAGGCCATTTTCACAATATTCTGTGGAATATGCTGCCTTCCCATCCACAAAACTTGCCCAGAGATGTGTTTGATGTTCCTGAACTTGACCACGTTACCCCCACTCATTCAGACTTTACAATCAGCTCCTTGAGTTGAGAGACATCACTCCTAACTCAAGTTTTAGATTCTTCCTCCAGTGTCTTAATGAGAGCCTTCACTTACACATGGCACCCAGCTAGCTCAGGCAAATCCACAGGGGAAAGCAATGCTGCTGTCTACAAGATTCATTCCCTAATTCGTGCTTTCTCCATGGTCACTGAAGACATCATTTTGCACAGTTTTTTCCCCATTTTTTGTGTTTTGTTATGGTTAGACAGCAGAAATTTGCCTTTCCACTGGTGACATAGTAAGGCTTTGATATAATCAGCATTGATCTGAGATTCAGAAGGCTCAGGTTTTAGCAGGCTCTGCCACCACCAATGTAAATTTAGGTATGTATTAAACTTCTTTGAGCATCAGTTTCTTCTTCAGCGAAATGAGAAAGTGATATTTAGTTCATTTTGTTCTTGAGTTGCAATAAAAAGCAATCAAAATCTAAATACAAATTATAAGAAGAAATACAGATTGAAACTATCCATTTACCCACTGATTCTCTCAGACTTGATGAGCCCCTGTGTATGTGGCAGGGAGAGCTGGTTGCTGGGGATACTAGTCAAGTGAGTTCAGATATAAATGAAATCATCATTCTAACAAATGTGAGCTACAATTCCGAGGAAGGCAATAAAGGAGAGGTATGTGGTCCATATGCTAAGGGGGATGGTCCTTAGGATGGTCTTTAACTGAGATAAGGAGAATGGAGAGAATTTAGCTATGCAAAGAGGATAGAGATTTTCAGTAACTAGAAACAGCAAAAGTCAGAGGGAGCATGCCAGATAGAAAGGATCACCTATAAGCCAGAAGGACACGGTGGTGAAAGACGAGGCTTGGGAGGCAGGTATGACCTAGACCAAACATGGCTTTGTTGGTCATGGTGAAGAGTGTCTGTTTTAACCTAAAAGCAATGAAGTTTTGAGGGAGATAAGAGAAAGATAAAGGGAAGTGATATGACTGCATTTGCAATTTGAGGCCATCCCTTTGATGGATTTTTGACTGTCTATCTTTTTATATTCCTTGACTTTATCTTTCATGTAACCCCACCTCAAATTCTTCTGTTTACTCTGGTGGATGCTTAATATCCTTGGAAGCAGGACTTATATTTGGACTTAAATTCTGATTCCATCATTTATCGATTGTATACTTATTTTTCTTTGATTCTCCACTTTCTGAAGTGTAAAATGGTGATGGTAACTCTTCTCTCATAGAGTTTCTTATGAATAAATGAGATATTACTAACATAATTCCTGGCACACAATAAGTGAAGAAATGCTAGTTTTGATTATTACCCCCCTCTGATAACTTATTCCTCTTGCAATCACAGTTTTTTGGATAGAATACATTTTAGTGTTTTAAATTTTCAATAAAAAGGTGGCATTATTGATCTATTATCAGTAGAAAATGCTATTTCATTTATTTCCTATAGAAGGGATGGGTTTATATCAAGTGACTTACATTTGCTTCTCAGAACCTCTAAAAATAATGTCCACAAACCACATTACTTATCTATCAATATTTTACCTGAAGTCAAGAATTAATACCATTACTCTTTCAGGATTTTGCCAAATTGAATATTATACAGTGATTCCAGACTCCAAGGGAAAAAAAAAAAAGGTTAAGCATGAGTTAATCTAGCTTGTATTGGCACCACCATCAGATGTAGCCAGTCAATTCAGACAACCTTTTGTGGGATGGCACTTATCTTTTTCAATGGGATGAAAGTATAAAGCAGGCATTGGTCTTACACTATTGAAAAATTGTTCACCGTACCTAATAAGTTTTTGAATGTGTGATGATGTTCAATAATCAGGCTCCGGAAACTATTTTAAATAAAAATGGTCACTTTTGAGTAAGACACAATGGGAAATGTTAGGTGGAGTTTGTTCTACAAAGGGTAAAGCATCAAAATTAATTTGTGGGGGAAATTAAGATTCTCCTCACAGTCTCAAAGCTTTCTTCTCTAATCATACTGCAGACACTATCAGTGAACAGAGAATCTTTGTATTATTTCCAAGTTTCTCCCATTGTCAGTCACTGTGACAAAGTGCTGGGAGCCTGACACAATGATGAATCACTCCAGACATTGAGTTTTCACATAGCTGTCGAGGGTTCTGAGTAGACTCTGCCATCTGGAAATGCCACAGACCAACACTGGGTGCTCTGCTCATGAACACAGCCGAGATTCGGTAAAATTAAACACATGCATTTTAGAAAAAAAGAGATGTGTAATAAACATTTCTGGTTTCTGTTTCTACCATATCTTCATATTGCAGTTGATTTAAATGCCAATTAAGCAGATCCACGCTTTCCAAACCTCTTCCTGTCTATACTCTGCTGAAGAGAGTTACATTTGAGAGTACATTGAGAAGTGGGAAAATTAAACAAATATTTTTATTTATTGTTTTCAGCTATAAAATAACATGTGGTCTCTCCTTACCCTTTATCCTGGAAATCTTAACATACAACACACTTCTTTGCTAATAACTTTTCTTTAACTGATTAGATCTTATAAACCTAATGTTGGATGAGGGATTGATTTACAGTCCCACGTAAATGTACTTGTAACGTCTACCTCAGTTTCCTGTTAGAAAGCTTGTCAATAGACCAGTGCCGCAAATCCATTTTCTCAGTAAAAATGTTGCAGTTTTCTGATTATTATTCACAAAGGCAGCTTCCTGAGTTATTTCTGCTCCTGCACAATATTCATGATAGCAATTTGATACCTTAGCAGTTTCAAGGTTATCAAGTGATTGAAAATCCTACTGCTTACTTCAAGGTGTAACATATACAACTGTGCTGTCATCCATTATAGCAGTATAATAGTTTTTCGTAATGCCTTTCATGAACTGCTGATTTAGAAGTGCAAGCCTAACTTCCGAAGGAGCTTATCAGTCTCAGGCTAGGGAAGCATTGCTTCACTGGAAAACATCAGCAGGAACTCTTTGTGCTACTTAGAAAAAAAAAAACAGAAACTAACTTTCATTTCTCTCCTAGATCATGCCAAAGCCCTGCCCTGTGAAGTCATTAAAACATGTTTGCAAGAAGAAACAAACAAACAAAAGCCAGGGTTTATTCGGTTGGTTCTTCCTTTGAAAAGCCGATGCTAATCGGCAATGAATCTTAGAAGGAAGCATTTGATTTTGCAGATTGTGGAGATTAAGTTAGAAGAAAAGCATTACTGAGAGAAATGATGGAAGAAGAGATTTTGCTAAAGTAAAAACACACAAAAGTCAAGCAAATTCACAATGACATTGAGAAGTATTATAACAGCAATCATTATTCAAAGCCCCGCTTTGCACATGTTGCTCTATCCACACACTGAATTTTGGTTTAGGGGTCTCTGGTTGAGCAGAGGGTTGCTTGAGTGAGTTTAGAAGGTGGCATCTGTTTAAGTAACAGATGTCTGTGTCACCGAGGTGCTATGTTCTCACTTTTTATATAGGGGAATTTGCTGCTGAAAGAGTTTTATTGTTTTTATGCAAATGAAAATATCATATTCTTCTCCTTAAAGGGTTCCTCTTCCTGATGTGGATCCACAACAACCATAAAGGACCTCAACCTCATCAATTTTTTCTTTTTTTAAATTTTAGAATCTGAAAAAGTTTCATAGGCACTTCCAATTACACATGAAATGAGGTTTGAAATTGCAGACATTCTTGCTCTTATTTAACAAGCCCCTGTTGGGTTGAAGCAAATTGCTGACCCCTCACCAAGATGAAGTACCTGCTGTGGAACCGCGAGACTGGACCCGGAGACTCACACCCCTTCAGCTAGCTCTAAGTGTGGAGGGCAGGACTTGCCTTACCAACTGACTTCAATCATTCATTTGAGTCTTGGTTTATAGAAATCTCTTGCACCTTTTATTTTCCAGGTGAGATGAGGGAGATTGGAGTCATCCAAAAGCACCCTTCAAGTAGATACGTAAAATAACCATTACCCATATTCTCAGTGACAAGGTGGGAAATTTGCAGAAAGAGCTTCAGCATTTCTGCTGCCTACGAAAGTCTGATGGTTACCTTGAAGAAAAATATTTGTGCAATTACTTGAGTTGCAAGTTGAACTACTCATTTCTTTTATGGAATGCCATTTTTACTTGAAAGTACAAAAAAGA
>RJWJ010020581.1:0-28885 GCA_004363605.1 Indri indri | reverse complement strand
CTTACAAATTCCTGGGGTGGGGAATGACCTCATCATTTATTAGGTGTTGGCCAACTGCCCAAGGAGCACAGTTCGGATTCCTTTTGGGGAAGGCACTGAAAACCTCTTGATAACCCAAATTCCCCAAATCTTTTAGGCCTCAAGGAAGGGATGGAGGGCCAGAGGAAGGAAGTGGTCCCACTAGGAGGCTGTCCATGCTGAGACGACCAACTCTGACTCCACGACAGAGACTCAGGACTTGGGAAGTGTGGAAATTCCATTTAAAAAGCTGAGGCAAGATTTGAGGGAATTGAGTGAATAGGACAGGTAGTTTAGGGGAGAGGGTGAAGGAGTTTGGATACGGTATCTTGGGATATGTACACAAGAGGGTACATATGGAATATGTACATACGGGCACACATTGGGATATGTAAACAAGAGGTTACAAAAGCTGGCTGTTCCCACCACGTTTTCTTTTCTTTCTTTTTTTTTTTCCTTTTTGAGGCAGAGTCTTGCTCTGTCACCCAGGCTAGAGTACAGTGGTGCCATCATAGCTCACTGCAACACTCAGCTCCTGGGCTCAAGCAATCCTCCTGCCTCAGCCTCCTGAGTGGCTGGGAGTACAGGTGTGAGCCACTGCTTCTGGCTAATTTTTTTTCTATTTTTAGTAGAGATGGGGGTCTCGCTCTTGCTTAGGTTGGTCTTGAACTCCTGACCTCAACGATCCTCCCACTTCGGCTTCCCAGAGTGCTAGGATTACAGGCATGAGCCACCGCATTGGGCCCACCACATTTTCAACAGCATCTTCCTGTCTTCCTCTAACAACAACCCTATGATCCTTTTACAAAATGTGCTGCAGTCTACCAAGCACTTCCCTATTCGATGGCTTCTCACTGTCCTATAGGCATTTTACAGGCTAGGAGCTCCCCGCTGGTCCCAGGGCAGAGCCACCCCCAAGGCCACTGCCTTTGAGAGAATTAGAAAAAAGCCAATGGGTGGTGGAGCACAGCTGGATTTCTGGTCCTACCTGACCCTTGCACAGGGCCCACGACCGGAAATCCTGCAGCTTAGATAATACCAACCTGGGGCCAGGCTGGACTCAGCTTCTCCATCTGCGAAAGGTGGGCTTGTCTTACATCTTCCCCGACAGATGCCTCATGAATCAGTGATTCTAGGGACAAGTTCATCTCAGCCCAAACCGAGTGTTCCACTACTCCCAGACGCCTGTCACCTTGAGGAGTCAGCTGGCCAGGTAGGGGGTAGGGGTGAAAGAGGAAGATTCCAGGAAGCCCTGGCCGGCTTCTCACAGGCGTGTGGTGCTTTGATCCAAAGAGCCCTGCACAAGGAGCAGAAGACACGACTTTTTCTGGCTTAACTTTTTTGTGCCTCAGCTTCCACTTATGGAAAATGGGATGGTACCACCTAAATCTACAGGGCAGTGTTGTGGGGATTAAACATTGCCCAGGTGAGACTGCCGGGACAGAATGGGTGCTCCACAGCCTTTGCGGACCCGAAGGGGGTTCCGTTGAGAAGGTTCTACTGTGTCCGGGGTCCTGTCACGAAGACTGGCTTTCCCAGTACGCTGCTCCGGGACCCCCAGCGGAGCTCGCACCCCGGCTCTGCCGCCACTGCCGCCTGCTCGGCCCCGGGCCGCCGAGGGTTAATGAGAAAACCCCACGCCCCCTTTGACGGCGCAGAGCCCACCTCGCTGAATTTGAAAAGGCGGCCCAGCAGAGGCGTGGGCGCGCCCCAGACACTTCCATCTCGGACCCAGGCTCTGCTCGCTCTGCTTCCGGCCGGGGCCGCGGGTTCGGTCCAGGCGCCGGTGCGCCCCTGCCCGTCCTCGCGCCCGGGACTCCGGGCCCCCGCGGGCGGCCGCGCAAGATGAAGCTGGCCCTCCTCCTGCCCTGGGCGTGCTGCTGCCTCTGCGGGTCGGCGCTGGCCACCGGCTTCCTCTACCCCTTCCCGGCCGCAGCCCTGCAGCAGCACGGCTACCCCGAGCCGGGCGCCGGCTCCCCGGGCAGCGGCTACGCGAGCCGCCGGTGAGTAGCGCGGGGCGGCGGGGCCGGGGGCTGGGGACAGCTGGAGGCGCAGGGCGGCTGGGGCCTGGGGGCGCGGGGCCGGGGTTGCGGTGGTCTCGGGCCGCGCCCACTCTCTCCCTTCCTTTCTTTGCTTCTCCAACCTTCGCCCCCGCGGCTCCGGGCTCCGAGTGGAGGTGGCTCGAACCTGCGGCTTGGTGGGGCTCGGCGGCGCGGCCCCTGGACGGTGACCGGCTCACGTGGCTCCGCCGCGCTCACCTGCGCGGCCGCGGCTTTGTGTCGGGGAGCAGGTTCCCGGGGTTGCCGAGGCCGCGCGCCCGGGTCCCCGCCTCTCCTGTCGGCACCGCGGGGGGCGACCTCGTCCAGTCTTTGGGGCTGAGGCCGCGGAGGAGCCTCCGCTGCGACTCCCCAGCCACCCGGGGACTAGGAACCGGCTTGCACCCGGTGGCTCGGTTGTGGGGTCGGAGGAACGGGGTCACCGAGCCCGCTGTGCGGGGACCCGCCGGCTGCCTCCTCCACCGGCAGGGGGCGCCCTGGTCACCCCGGGCGGCCGGGGCTGCGTTTCCTTAGCCCGCGTTTGAATCCCCCAGAACACGGGTAAGATCGCGAGTAAAAGTTGCCAAACGCCTCTTTTGCGTAACCCGCTTGCAGTTAGCTTTTCCGCAGTTAGTGATACCTACAAACCCCACAGCTCTAACAACGCCAGGACACACAGCCTGTGCCTGTACCCACCATCTCTTTTGGTCCTGAAACCACTAGGGTCACTGGAGTATTGTCTTTCCTTTAACCGAGGAAACCGAGGCCCGGAGAGGGTTCCCTGAGTTCAGTGGCAACCCAGGACAGACCCTTTGTCTTCCTTTCTGCTTTCTACGGCACCACTCTGCAGGAACCAAGCTCTTTTTTCTCCTTAATATTTCCCAAACCCAAGGACCACCAAGATGAATTCTGGCGATGCCTCGTAGCCAGGATACAGGGGTGTTTTGTGTTGGGAGCAGCGTGCACTTCGTGGCTGCATAAGGCGGGACCCAGAAAAGCATAAACGTGCTTCTGGAAAAGTTTGCATGCAATTCTATTTCCCTCATTTTGTTTGGAAATACTTCCCGAGGCTTCGATTAGGAGCATTCTCCAAACACCCACAGTAGTGTGGTCTCTGCACGGTTCCATATGAGAATAGTCTGAAAAACAGGCTTTTCAAGTTGCAGAATAATACATATAGCATGATCTCATTTATGAGAAAGAAAATCAGATCTACATCTAGGGAGATAAATGCCCAGAAAAAAGTTTCTAGGAAACCATTTCCAGCAGTTAATGATACAGAGAGGCCAGGGTGGGACCCGAGGACCACCACATTTCTCCTCTGTCTACTTGTGTCTCGTCTGCATGTTTTACAAGGAATATCTATTTACATATTATTTTTTGTAATTAAAAAGTATGGGAAGGGAAAAAAGGCTGCTGCAGGCTGGAGGGAGTGCATGGGGACCTTGTTCTGGCATTTGGTGGGCTGGAACTTAGGGACCTCTGCAGAAACTTGGAAGGGATCATTTTAGCACGAACAAAAAGAGGCCCAAACAAATGTGGTCATCTTCCAGAACTCTTTCCACCAGGACCAGAGCAGGGAAAAGGTGCAGTTAGGTTCAGGGAGGACGTGGATGAGTTTGTGGACACTGGATTCCTGAATAGGATACTAGGTGCTAAGCAGGCTTCAGGCATGTTCCAGACCCGTGAGGTTGATGCCCCAGAATGTAACTGAGCCTTTCCACAGAACGCCCAGTGTGGGCACTGCGGGCACCTGACTCCTGTCTGGGTGGGTTATAGACTGGGGCTGGCCTGGGTGTCACATGCTCCTGTATCTTATGAGCTGTTAATCACAGGTGGTCCTTGTCCTTGAAATCCAAGAGCCCCAGGAGCAGAAAGCGTGGGCACAGCAGTTGGAACGGTGCTTCTCACAGCACTGGCCTCTGATTTAGCTCCGTGAGTGGCTTGGACACAGCTGATGGGCAACTCCATAGAGCTGTTTCTTGGCAAATAGTTGTTTTTTATTTCACTGTTACTGCTCCTGGTTGGAGTCTGATTTGTGGACATGGTTTGTGTTCTCTTTTCGTGTGTGTGTGTGTGCATGTGCTTGTTCCCACCCTTCAGGGAAGGGTGTCTGGAGTTGCCCAGTGCTGAGGACATCTTGCCTTACCCAGGGGTGCTTCGTTCTGGTCACTCCCATCAGAAGCCCAGTGTGGACCTCTCTGTTCAAGCTATTTTGGCAAAAAGAAGAGGTCTCCAATTGCTTAGAGGGCCATTTCCAGTAGAATCTTGCAGCCCTGTGTATGAGCCACTAATAATTTTTGCTGGCCACAGAGTTGTTCAGATGCCAAATAAAAGCTGAAGGGAAATGCACAATTAGTTGGCTGGGAGGGCTGCACTAAGGACCAAGCCCCCCCCACCCCAATTTTCCCATTCTACCCCAACAGTCAGCCCTCTGTAACTGCAGGTTCAACACCTGCAGATTCAACCAACCGTGGATGGAAAAAACCCCAAATGAACCCTGATGCAGTAATAAAAAATAATACAAATAAAAAATGATACACTGAAACAGCTATCTATATAGCATGACATTGTATATCATCTAGACAGGATTTAAAGTATGTAGGAGGATTGTGTAGGTTATATGCAAATATCACACTATTTTACATAAGGGATGTAAGTGTCTGTGGATTTTTGTGTCTGTGTGGGGCGCTCCCAGAACCAATTCCCCTGATGCTGAAGAATGACTGTATTCACATTTGTGAAACTTGTTAAAGTATGCACATCTTACTCATTTTCCTCCTTCCCTTTCTTCCTCCCTCCCTCCCTCTCCTCCACAGATGTTTATTAGGGGCCTTGTCTGTCGGCCCCTCCCCACCCCCATATCTGACACTAAAGGGGCCAAAACAGCAGCGAGTGGGAGTGATCGGGGCAGGAGAAGGAGCGAGACCAGAGAGGGGCTTGCACTCCATCCTTGCTGCACAGCTCCCAGCCATGGGAGGGAGAAGCTTTAATTTAAATAGTTGGTAATGTTTAATTATTCTCCAAGTGCAGGTGTTCTTCTGAGTAAGGGAAACCAGAAGGGCTGTGGGACCTGCCTGGGATTTCGGGAAAGGAGGGACTGAGCACATCTGGAGCAGGTTCCTGGGGCAGGGGATGGAGGACAAAGTCACTTCCTCTGAGGAGTGGTGCTCCCTCCGTAAGCCAGTTGCTCCTGTCCAGGGCCTGGGCACGAGGACAGATGGAGGCCACATGCTTAGGGCTAAGTAGCCGCAGGTTATGAATTTAGCTAATGGGTGGTTCAGTGAGCAGGTTCTGGCCTCCAGCCTGGACAAGCACACCTTCATCATGACCTGCAGAGCCAGGTTCCAGTGAGGGATTCTCAGATGCCTTGGAGTTCTGTTCTGGAAAATGGTGGCAGAGCAGAGCCTGCCCCGGCACACCCTTCCCGCCAGCTTCCCCCAGCATGGCAAGGGGCTTCATCCACGGAGTTATCAGCACATCCAGGCGCGTTATGCAGCCCTTACAAACAGCCACCCCTTGGCCCAGGAGCGAGCGCATTGGTGTGGGGTGTGTCCTCAAAGGATGGGCTGGGATAAGTGGCCCTGGAAATGGGCTTGGGGCCACTTGGGCAGGGAGCCAGAGCCCCAGGAGTGAGGTCTAGAAGGAGGCAGGGACCTGGCGGGGCACATCCCCTTGGCCCCACAGACTTGACACCCCACAGGAGGGCCACAGCTAGAGAAGGGCAGAGCAGGTCCTCTGTAGTGCAGGGACTGGGACAGGGGCCCTCTGCTCCTCTCCCTGTAGCAGAGCTCTGGCCTCAGACTCTGCCCCTAATTCACTATACAAACCTGCACAGGTAACTTACCCTCTCCGCTCCTCTTCCCAGAGCGGAAAAGGGTACATGGATGCCATGTTTGCAAAATTTGGATCTAATCTCATTCCTTTAGGCGGCCCCCACTGTCACCAGGAGAAAGTCCGAGCCGCTTAGCCACGCGCCCAGCCCTCTCCAGCCCGTGCAGCCCCCTCCAGCCCCCTGTGCCACCCAGGCCATGCCTTCAGTGAGGCTGCTTACATAATGAATGATGGTGACAGTTTCTCCTTGTGCCGTTCCCGCAGGCACCGTAATCCTCACCAGCCCCCGAGACTGCCACTCCCTCTCCCCATCCTGCCTTTATGCTGGGCACCCAGACATCCACACGGCTCACCAGCGCCCAGCGCCACTTCCAGGCCTTTCTCTCACCTTCACTCCACCTTGGCCATTTGCCTTGGCCTCACTGGCTCCTACCACCCCCCACCCGTGCAGGCAGGCGCCCACTCCCCTTCTGCAGAGGCTTGGGGGACTGCTGGTTGGTGCTGGCAGCGTTGATGAGTGGGGCCTGGTATTGGGCTTTCCGCCTCCTGCCCAGGACGGGAGGCACCTGGCAATAGGGCGCTGGAGTGCCAGTGCCGTGATGGCAGGGCCGCAGAGCACAGGTCATTATCAGGTCTGGAGGCCACCATCTATGGGGCCCATTTCAGTTCCGTAATTGTCTCTCTTCCTCCTCCACCACTGTCCAAGGGAACTTTCTCAGCTGCGGCAGAGGCCATCTCTCCCCTGGTTGAAACCATTTGGTGTGTCCCATCATCTCCCACATCAGGTGGCAGAGAGGTTTTAACTCTTAGGTCAACTCTCCCTGATTAGTAGAAGCTGCCCAGGCCAGTGTGTTAAGAAGGATTCTGAGGTGGAGTCTGGGCTCCGTGAAAAGGAGTGCTGGGACAATCGAATGATGGCACTGTGAGTGTGGGGGCAGGATAGGGGGTTGGGATGTATTTGCAGCCCAGGCCTTTGCGATAAAGTCACCTCTTTCCAGCATTACATATAAAGGCTGCCTTTGAAAAGCCCGTCTCTGCCTCCACACCGGCTGTATGTACTGCATGATTTATTTCTCTCCTGCTTCTGCTTCTTTGAATACGCTGTTTCTTTTTTCTTGGAATGCCTCCCCCCGGCTGGGTCAGACGCCCTCCTGTCAGCTCCTGGGTCACTGCTGACTTCCATCCCAAGGTCCCTCAACCTCAGTACTCTTGACATTGGGGGCTGGACAGTCCTTTGTTGTGGGGGCTGTCCCATGCATTGTAGGGTGTTTGGCATCCCCGACTTCCACCCACTGGATGCCAGTAACACCCCCCACCCCCTGACTTTCACAACCCAGAATGTCTTTAGACATTGCCAAATGTCCCTTGGGGAGCAAAATTACCCAGTTAAAAACCACTGTTCCCTCTGAAGTCGATCATTCTGATTTGAGGGACATCTAAAAATATTGTAATTAAGTCAATTAGATTAATCAACTTGATTTAAGCAAATTTTCAAGCCTCCATGCAAGTGGAGAGTAAAATAACCCATTCTGCGCTTATCTGGGCTTCGATCACATTTTGCCATGCTACGGCACCCCTCTCCTTTTTGTGTGTGTGTGGAGTATTTTAGAGCAGATTTTCCAGACTCCTGCTCATTTCATCCGTAATAGTCAATGTCCACCCGATTCATCACCACCATGCCGTTATCACTCCTACGAAGCTCACTGTCATTGCGTCATACCCTCGAAACTCCGAACCACACTCGGTTTCTCCAATTGTCCAAAAAGCGTTTCTTTATTGTTAGTTTGTTCAAATCTGGATCAAACAAAATCCGCTTATTGGTGTCTCTTCTGCCTCTTTCAGTGCAGCGGCGTCCTCCCTCCTTTGAAAGAATGCTTTCACTCCTTGCCATTGACTCACCGAAGGCCAGTTGTCCTGCGCAATGCCCTCGTTCTAGATTTGGCTGACGGCTTCCTGGTGGTGCAATTAATGTAATCTTCTGCCCCCGTGTCTCTTCTATTTTGGTGGTTAGAGTTAAAGCTGCGATTAGATTTAAGGTCTCTTTTTTGTGGGGGGACGGGAGTGGTTCATAGGTGGTCTAGTGCTGCGGTCCCCAACCCCTGGGCTGGGGCCCGGTACCGGTCGATGCCTTTCAGAAGTGGCGAGGAGCATTGGGAAGGGGACGCCGAGGTTACTCACTGGGATTTGTTTCTACTCTTGTAGAAACACCGCCATGTTCTGGCCCAGTGTTCAGGGTTTTTACCCATTTTCTGCCCCACGCTCCAGTCCAGCGGCTGGCATGGGAGGTCCCTGTGCGCCTCCGAGGCCTGCACTTGCCCCACACGTGTCCCCGTATGTGAGGGAGCACGGCACTAAATAGTAACTAAATGACAGGTTGAGAAAGAGAGACTGCAGGAGAAAGAGAGACCGCAGAAGAAAGAACAAAAGCTTTATATTTTAATACCGTCCCCGCATTTTGAACGAGAGCCCCACAGATTACTTGGGCCTTGTCCTTGTGCCCGAGGCGCCCCCAAGCACCAGGTGATGTCTGGCTCATCAGGATGAACCGGGAGATAGAAGAGAGCTGGGTGTCCAGACCTATGCAGGGCCTGGAGATCTGCATTTTCATGGCCTCCCCAGGTGGGTTTTCTGTGCAGCCAGGTTTGCAAAGCACTGCAGTGAGAACCAGGATTCTTGAGGTTCCTTTTAGCATGAAGTAAGAAATGCCTTTTTTGGTGACCGAGTACACACACACACACACACCCCCGAAACAAGTTTCAGGAAATAATGATTACCGTGACCATATGTGATTCTCTCTGTTTTATTATATTTCATCTAGTTCATAAAAAAGTGCTTGTCAAGACTGAGCGAATGAATTCTGCAGCCTCCCTGTAGGGTTGGCCTGCCTCGGGAGACCATCGTGTGGGGGCCGGGAGGGCTCTCACTCTCCCCACGTCCTACGCCTGGCCCTCCAAGCTCTGTCTGTCCTCAAGGTCTCTTCCTTGTTTCTGCTGAGCTGAGGTGCTTGGTGTGTCCCTCCTCACTCACAGTGCCTCTGCTATACCTTGACTCCACCCTCTCCTGGTACAATCACAAGCGCCCTTCCTCCAGGAAGTCTTCCTGGACTTACCTCCCGGCTCTGTTCGTGTGGGTGGCCCCCTGCACCCTTTCTCTCTGTGATTGTGGTTTGGGTGCTGGTGCGTGGCCAGTGGCCTGCACAGAGGAGGCTCTCAGCAACCCCTGGGGAAGTGACTGATCACATCCACAGGGCCTCGTTCCTCTGACTGGATTGAATGTCTATGCAGGGTTGGGCCCCTGCCCCTTTGCTCCCTGGTGCCTCATGTTCCAGAAGTGGCTACTGAGCACTTGCTGTGTGCTCTCCAGTGAGAGGATTCGGACCCGGCCTCCGCCTTTGATGAGCTCAGAGACTGGGTGGGGAAGGCTGGCCCAAGAGCAAGCGTGGAATTTGCTGTGATACAAATGTGTGCAAAGTCGGGTGGTCAGGCGAGGCGCATGTGAGCAATCACTCCTCTAGGGGAGCGTGGGTGTGGGGGACTTTGGCAGTCTTCGTGCCTCTGTTTTCTCATCTGTAAAATGAAGGTGATCATAGTACTCACTTCATAAAGTTGTTCTGGGGCTTAAATGAGTTACTACTAATAATAAAGTTCTTAGAAAAATAGATAACAAACGCTCTACGCAGGATTGTGACCATGTAGTGTGCTGACACGCCTTGCAAAGGTCACAAGGATGGGGTTTCCACAAGTAGATGAGGGGGATCCTTTTCTGGGGGGCGTTTTGTGAGGATGATATTCCAGGCCACACACTTGGGAAATTGCTGACCTAGTGGAAAAGGCCAGATGCTGAGGACGTCCCAGAGGAGTCCTCGTTTGAGGCAGGATGTTCTGGTAGAGTTCTAGGCAGTGACTGGAGGTGTTTTAGACA
The DNA here is from genome assembly GCA_004363605.1 of Indri indri. Classification (NCBI taxonomy): domain Eukaryota; kingdom Metazoa; phylum Chordata; class Mammalia; order Primates; family Indriidae; genus Indri; species Indri indri. Next base: position 19,076 of record RJWJ010020581.1, on the reverse strand, counting down.
GACAGACAGCTGTGTAAGGGCTTGAAGGTGTCGTTAGCTGGTGCCTGACATATGTGGTTAGCGGGGTTGAGCGTAGTTTCAGCAGAGACCCGGAGGGCAGAGCAATGGATGGAGCGGAGGAGAGAGGAGCCCTCAGAGCCATCAGGACCTGGCCCCCGGTGGGGCGCTGACAGGCAGGAACAGGTTTCCGACCTGGGCTCCTGCCTGTCTCTGGTGCTTGGGGAGCGTGTGGTGCTTGGGGGTGCTGAGAAGCCGGGGGTTTTGCTCCTTGGAACACCACAAAGATGTTGCAGTGTTTTCTCAGCTTTCAAACGGCAGCAAAGCAGTGTTTACACACCTTGCGTTTTCGTGAAATACTTTTATTTTTCCTCCATGGAGTTTTCAACTCCAAATTTCAGCCTCTTGCCCCGGACTTGCACATATTAGATATTCAATGAGTGTTCGTCGTGAGAATGAATGAACGAATGCATGAATGAACAAACACGTACCTTGGCCTCGCTCCTCTGGGAGGCTGAGGCAGCAGCCCCTGCCCCAGGGCAGGTCTGCAGTTCTGAGGGAGCCTGGAGTGAGGTCCCTGTCTGCGCTCTGTTCCCACTAGGCCAGCTCCAGAAGCCACCTTGAGAGGAGGCACAGAGGCCCCAGCGTTAGGGACCCTGCTTCTGCCTGTGCAGTGGGAGTGGCTGGAGAGGGGAGACTTTTCCTGAGAGTCACAGGAATGGCCTCGATGTGACCATTTGGTGAGATCTCGTCCTAAAGCCCAGGGTTTTCCAAATCTCTCTTCGTCTCGCTCCCCTCTTTCCCCAGCCTGTCTGTTATTTTAAAACCCATTCCCAAAGCAACAACCTATGGCAAGAAGAACACCACTCCAGGCTTTTCTTGGCCGGAACTGGGGCAACACTTCATTGCCACCTCAAGAGTGTGTGAGCTGGAGTCCGACCAGCTCTGCCTGGGGCCGGGGACTAGAGCAACAGTCACCGTTGTCAGAGGATTTTCAGGAATGTTAGCACAAAGTGCTCGGGAATCCCGCGGATGATCCTGTGGAAACGGACGCATGACATACTGTTCTCTCTGAGTTGTCAGGGTCCCCAGCCTATGCGGCCTGGTCTTCCTTGCCTGCTTCCCAGAAACCGGGATCTAGATGCTTCTCTTTGGAGGCCTGTAAGAGACCACCTGGAAATGAGCTGGTTAGTTCTGTAACACTCGTGGAGGGGCCTCCCTGTCTGTCCCCACCCCCCGCCGTCCCCGGAGTGATCTGTGCAAGGGTCAGAGCTGGCCACGTCTGCTGACACGATGACCTTTGCCCGCTCTCTGCTGCCGGAGCAGTTTCCTGAGCTGCTTCTGTCGGGTGTTAATGGATGTTAAGAGCAAAACCTGGGAAATGCTTGTTAGCAGGGCTCCGGAGCTTCCTTCCTAGAGAGGGAGGGTGGGAAGAGGAGGCTATGGCATCAGGCTGCCCGGGTCTGAGTCTGGGCTCTGTGTGGCCCTGACTGAGTTGCCTGACTTCTCTGTGCCTCAGTCTCCTCATCTGTAAAATGGGAACGATTATAGCGTTTACTTCATAAGGTCATTCTGGGGCTTACGTGAGGTCACATGAACAAAGTGCTTAGAACAATGTCTAGTAAACACTCTGTGTGGCCTTGTGAAATGATAAAGGCTTTCTCGGATGGTGTAGTGTGCTGAAGGGGTCTTGCCAAGCTTGGGGAATGATGAAATGAGGGGTTTCACAAACCTATGAGGCCATGGAATCCTTTTTTGGGGAGCATTTTGCTAGGATGGTGTTCCAGGCTACATACTCCGTGAGATGCTGGCTCAGTTGATGGAGGCTAAATGCTCAGGATGTCCCAGAGGAATCACTGTTTGAGGTGGGTCTCGTAGGATGTGCTAAGTGCCACGGCAGGTTCCAGGTGCTCTTGAGGAGCTAGTCCTAGGCTTGCTCACCAGGGTCATTTCCAAGGTCACCCTACAGCTGTACCCACCCTCGGTGCTGCGGGGGAGCCAGAGAAATTCAGAAGCTGGGCTCCTCTCGGTTTTTCTTAATCTTTTAGGACCCTGCTCAGGTTTTCAAGGCCAAGAGTTGGGGTCGGGGCTCTCTGCACTCCCAGCTGGATCTCAGCCCCTCGGAGGGGGGCTCAGCACAGACGATCAGCCCCCAGAATGCGGCTGGGGTGCAGGTTGGAGGGTCTGAGGGCACTTAGATGCCTGCGGCAAGGTCTGAGGCTGAGGACTTCCGATGAGTTTCGTGTCCCAGGGAGTATGAGATCAGAGGGGACCCTGGGAGGTCCCGAGGTGGAGGAAAAGGCTTTTTCTGCTGAGTCTCATGCAGCCGGCCTGTGGTGATCGCTGCTCGGGGACCCGCAGTCCAGCCCTTCCCCTCATCCGTGAAATGAAATGAGTAAGGTTGGGCTGGGATCAAACGGGAACTGTGTTTGCTAGACATGCAGACTAGACACTGCTCCGTGCCTCCCCAGCTCTGTAGCTCCCTCCCTGCCACTCACAAGATTGGGGGCCCCACCCCTTGTGTGAGCACAGATGTTTGCTCTGTGTGTAAGTCGTTTGCACCCACGATTGGGCTGCGGTTTGTAGCACGGTTTGTAGCCCAAATAGGTTATGTCTTTGTTGATAAGAATCCGGTCCCCGGCCCCCAACCTCCTTCCTTGTTCTGGAAGGGCAGGATGATGTGGTATTTGCCTGAGCACCCCAGAGTTCCCAGCCCCATGGGGGGGTCTGCCCTGCTGGAGCCTGTATGGGGCAAGGACTGGCCTCTTCCCCAGGGAGTTGCCTCTGGGTCAGGCCCTCTGTAGGCTGCCGGACACCCGCCCGGGTCTCGCTTGGGCTTCCCTAGCCCCTGCGGTTGTGAAGCCTCTTCCAGAAGGTAGCAGTTTCCTTCCGATTTGGCCCCGGCGATCTGTGCCCAGACCAGTTGCCTCCAACTTCTGACATTTTTGTCATTCCTGCTCCCCTGGAAGGGCTTATCCCTTTTCCTGCCTCCTGTGACTGACTTGGCCACCTGACCGATGCCCGGGCTCCAAGAGGTCTTGTCCTGCCAGGCCCGGGCACCTATTTCTGGGGTGACGTGATCCTGGCCGCTGCAGGATTCGCTGGCCTCTTCCTTTCTTTTGTTCTGCAGCTGGTGATGGCAAACAGCTCAGACCCTGGAACCCTTCACTCAAGCACTCTGAACGCGTGTGCCTTCCTGGGGGTCAGCTGAGCAGGGGGGTGAGCCCCTCGCTCAGGGCCCGGAGGGAGATCCACCCCAACTCTGTGTGGCTGCTCCTGGTCTGTCCTGGTGCTTTGCTCACCACTGGCTGCCCTTCAGCCTTGAGCTCCTTCCTGCCTCAGGGCCTTTGCACATGTTGTTGCCCCGACCTTGATCAGTCTTTGCTTACTTTTGGCCTAGCTAACTCCTGCTCAGACCTCGGAGATAAGGGAATGTTTTCTTGCTCCTCCAGATGAGGTCAGGCTCCTTTGCTAAATGTCTAGCTAGCTGTCTTACTTAGAGGCTCATGTAAGTATTAAAAAACCAATCCAAATTAACTGTAAGTAAATCCCATAACTAATGGATTGATAACTAGTGAGTGTCTGGCTTCCCTAGGCTGTAAACTCTCTGAGGGCAGGACTCTCTCTGTCTTGTTTGGCACCATATCTCTGGGTTCTGGCCTGGATTACAGAGAGACTCAGGAAGGGACTGACTGCTTTGCAAGCCATAATTAATTTCCTATTGCTGCTGTAACAAATTACCACAAACCTAGTGGCTTAAAACAACGCTAATTTATTATCTGTTCTTGAGCTCAGAATTGCAAATTGTGTATCACTGGGCTAAAATCAAGGCATTCACAGGGCTGGTCCTTCTCCAGGGGAGAATCTATTCCCCTGCCTTTTGCTGCTTCTAGAGGCTGCCGGCATTCCTTGGCTTGTAGCTCCAACCTTTCTTTCTGACATCTCCTCTCTCTCTCTGACCCTGACCCTCCCACCTCCCTTTTATAGGGACCCATGAGATTAGGTTGGGCCTGCTGCATAATCCCAGGATAATCTCCACACCTTAACACCCTTAATTTACTCACACCGCAAAGTCCCTTTTACTATGTGTCTTAGTCCCTGTTGTGCTGCTACAACAGTATACCACGGATGGAACAATTTATAATGTACAGAATTTATTGGCTCATGGTTCTGGAGGCTAGGAAGTCCAAGATCCAGGGGCTGGCATCTGGCAAAGGTGGTGTCATTTCATGGTGGAAGGGCAAAGAGAGGGCTAGAGAGAGAGAGAGAGACCAAGAGATTAAACTTGAAGCCTGAAGCCCTTTTATAATTGGCATTGACTCATTCATGAGGGTGGAACCCTCATGACCCAAACTCCTTCCATTAGGCCCCACCTCCCAGCGCTGTTGCATTGGGGATTAAGTTTCCAACACGTGCTTTGGGAGGGACACATTCAAACATTGCACCTTGTAAAATAATATTTTCATAAATTTCAGGGATCAGGCTCCTTGGGGGAGCCATTATTTACCTTAACACACAAACAGATATGAAGGGGGAAAAGATATATCAGATATTTGGGGAGTTGGATCATTGCAGTGATCCCAGGCTGCAAACAGAAGACTGAAAGTGGCTTTGAGCATCGAAAGCCTGTTAAGACTCAGCCTTGAGTGAAGGGTCGTTAAGAGCAGGCTGTGAGGTAGGGATTTAACTTTAGTTCTTTTCTCAAACCTCCCTCACACTTTTATTAAATAATCCACTCTTCCCTGCTACTTTGAAATGCCACTTTTATCATACACTGGGTTTCACTGTATGCATGATCCTTTTTCTGAACTCACAGTTTCTCCTGCACTCTTTATCTGGTCTGGTGCCAAAGCGACACTACCGTATTTTAATTATTTTATCTTTGTTGTATATTTTATTAGCTGATAGAACCATTCCTCCTTTGCTGTTCCTCTTTATCAAAATAGTCTTAGTTCTTGTACATTTTTTTCTTTTGGGTGAATTTTAGAATCATCTTTTTTAGGTATATAAAAAATGCTGTTGAGATTTTGATCAAGCTGTGTTGAATTAATGGATTAGTAGAATTACATGCTTATAATACGGTGTGTTTTTCAGGAACAAGGTCAACTGATGCCTCTACTCAGGTCTTATTAGATTTATTCTTAGGCATTTTATAGTTTTTATTGCTATTGTGAATGGCTGCTTCTGTTCCTTAGCATTTATAAATGTTTATGGTTGGCAAATAGGAAAGCTGGTGATTTTGTATCAGCTACCTTTGTGAATTTTTTTAAAGTTATTTTATTGGTTTTTCAGGTGGTTCTCTAGGTTTGGGGGTAGAGAATCTTTCTTTCTTTCTTTGAGACACAGTCTTACTCCGTTGTCCCAGCTAGAGTGCAGTGGCGTGATCATAGCTCATTACAACCTCAAATGCCTGGCTCCTTCCTCAGCCTCCCGAGTATCTGGGACTACAGGCATGTGCCACCATGCCTGGCTAGTGTTTTCTTTTTCTTTTTTGTTTTTTTGAGACAGAGTCTCACTCTGCCGCTCAGGCTAGAGTGCCATGGCATCAGCCTAGCTCACAGCAACCTCAAACTCCTGGGCTCAAGTGATCCTACTGCCTCAGCCTCCCGAGTAGCTGGGACTACAGGCACATGCCACCATGCCCGGCTAATTTTTTCTATATATTTTTAGTTGTCCGATTAATTTCTTTCTAATTTTAGTAGAGACGGGGTCTCGCTCTTGCTCAGGGTGGTCTCAAACACCTGAGTTCAAGTGATCCTCTCGCCTCAGCCTCCCAGAGTGCTAGGATTACAGGTGTGAGCCACCGCACCCGACCTGGGATAGAGAGTCTTATAGTCTCTCAATATGTGTGTGCGTGCGTGTGCACTGTCATTGTGGAAAAGTGACCACTTACAAGGTTTTGACCTTGTTTGATCACAGAAGCAGAGAGTAGACCAGTGGTTTCCAGGGGTCGTGGGGAGGGGCATACAGGAAGATATTGGTGAAAGGGTGCAAAGTTACGTGAGATGAATGAGTTCTGGAGATCTTATGTCCAGCAGTGCGACTATAGTTGACAATACTGTGTTATATAGTTGAAATTTGCTAGGATAGATCTTAAGTGTTCTCACTGGAAAGAGAGAGACAGAGAGAGAGAGAGAGAGAAGAAAGAAAAAGAAAGAAAGAAAGAAAGGAAAGGAAGGAAGGAAGGAAATGGTAACTACGTGAGGTGATGGAATGCTCATTAGCGTGATTATGGTGATATTTCACCTGCATGTGCATATCAAACATCAAGTTATACACCTTAAATATATACAATATTTATATGTCAGTTATACCTCGATAAAACTGGGGAATAAAGTACCCAGAACCTTGTTTGAGCTTCATCAGGGATGGGGCTTCATCTTTTCTGCAAAGGGTGCCCGAGGTGGAGGGCTCTGAGGGGAGAGAGGAGTTTCTGTAAATGGGGTGATGGCTGATCCCACCGCGCCGTCCTCTCTGTCCCTCTTCCTGTTGCTCCTTGTTCCTTTGCTCTGAAGAGAGGTGCCAGGAAGGCTGCACCTTGCTTCCGGGGTTAGAGATGAGCTCACCTGCCTTCCCGTCCCCTGCCGCCCCTCTTTATGAAATGAAGGACTGTGGCGTCGAGACTCCTCCTGGGGCCAGACTTGGGGCTCATTGCTTCTGCCGTGATCGCCAGCTCCCCTCCTCAGCAACAGTTTAACTGAAAACAGCCCTGCACGGAGACCAAGACCATGAGCTGTCAGCTTCTGTTCAGTCTTTCTCTTTCTCCCCAACAGAGCCCAGCACCTGTTCAGGGAAGGTTCCAGTGCTGAGCAGGGGGCAGGAGTGTGTGGATTTCTTCCTCCGCCTGCCCAGCCTGTCCCTTGCTGGGGAGGGCAGGCAAAATGGAAAGCAAGGGCTGTCCTGATCAGCAGAGCCAAGAACACCCCGGTGTCCCTCCACGTAGGTGTCCCACATACCCAAAGGTATTCCTAAGGGTGAGAGAGAACAGTGTTTCAGACTGACGTGAGGCTCTTTTATAGGCTGCTGCTAACTACGTTTTAGTGCGGCGTTAGCTGTCAGTTGTCTCATCCGGGCTGGGGCTGCACCTGTTGGTGTGGTTCAGGGGAGTCACAAGGAGAGCCAGGCTGAGTCCCAGCTCAGAGGGTCAAAACCGTGAGTGCCTAGACTCTCGAGATACGCCAGTGGGGAAGCCTAGAGTGCTCCTTGGTCATCACTATATCCTTGGCACCTGCCAATATAGAGCCAGCAAGAGGTGACACAGCCAAGCAGGTTTGTGCTGGGTGGGTCAGGTCGGTTTGTGATGGCTCAGCGATGGCAGCTAGGATGGATGGAGCTGAAAGCACAGACGTAACTCTTGGCACTTTCAGAGTCAGCGAAGTTGGCTCCCTCTCTTGGCTTACTCATCTGTGAAATGGGACTGATCGTGCCTAGGGCTGTGGGAGCATTAAATGAGCTGTTTGAATCAGGGCCGTGTTGCCCTTGGAATCCAGTGTGAACATCTGCGGCAGGAGTTGGCCGCGGATTGTGCAGGTCCTGCCGAGCACTCGCCGCGAGCAGGCTTCCTCTGGTCTTGCCCTAGCTGGCTTTGGTCTTGTTTCATGTGCTTGTTCTGCATCTGGGCGGTAGCCCCCTGGGGTCAGGAACCCTGTCCTAAAGGGCTTTGTCTGCCATGGCAGGTAATCCAGGGCCAGGCACAGGATGTGGACCAAAACAATCCCTTATTGATTCAACTGCAGCTGGACCAACTGGGACACTGCAAGCCCAGCCCACTCAGGAGCTTAGAGGTGGCTGGAGTTGACTTTTAACCCAGAATGAACTCGAGTGAACAGGGAGCTTGGTGGACCCTGACACAGTGTGAGGGTCCAGGCTGTCGCATGAGCAAGGAGTTTGGCAGGAAAGCCCACTTTTCTGCCTGGATGTTGGCAGGGAGGTGGTAGCACTGGATGTCGTCTGCCTGCTGGGCTGGGACCTGGGACAGCTGCACATGGGGACAGCTGTCTCAGCTTCGGACATGGGATCTGTCGCAAGATTAATCCCAGGGCCAGGCCATGTCCTTGGGGAGCAGAGAGGGGCTAGGGTTACCGCACACCAGGAAATGCGCCTGCTCTGTTGACAGCGGGTGGGCAGCCGCAGGATGGATGGGCTCTCGGAGCAGCCAGGGGTGACTGGGCAAGGCAGGCAGCTCACCGCTGGCCAAGCCAAATCTGCTCCTGGGGACGCAAGCCGATGCCCCTAAGACCCACTTTCTTTCCGCTGGACCTAAAACCTGCACAAGCTGATCTCCAAGAATTATGGGAAGAGCTGGAAATGGAAACCAAATGTTGGTGTCAGGTTGAGAAAGCTGATGGAAGCCCTGGCCCAGCAGGCCCGGCGCGGCAGGGGCTCAGGCTCCCGTGGCCAGCACAGACAGATGTTTATGTGAAAGGAGCCTGACACAGTTTCTTTTAAAAAAAAAAAAAGTTAATTTTTTTCCACTGATTATATTTGTTATAGATAATCTAGACAATCTGGAAAAGTGTAAAGGAAGAAATCATTTATCATTCCATTTTGTAAAGATTTTAAACTTTTAAATTTTTATCGTGGTAAAACAGACATAAAATTTACCATCTTAAACCGTTTTTAAGTGCAAAGTTCAGTGGCATTAAATACATTTATGTTGTCATGTGGTCATCGCCACCATCCATCTCCGGAACTCTTTCATCTTGCAAAACTGAAACTCTGCACCTATGAAACACTAACTCCCAGTTCTTCCCTCCCCCCACCCCCTGGCAGCCACCCTTCTACTTTCTGTCTCTGTGAGTTTGACTCCTCTTAGGGACCTCATGGACGAAGAATCATGCATATTTGTCCTCTTGTGACTGGCTTATTTCACTTAGTATAATGTTCTCAAGTTTCACCCATGTCGTTGCATGTGTTAAAATTGCCTTCTTTTTAAAGGCTGAATAATATTCCTGTGCATGCGTGTGTGTGTGTGTGTGTGTGTGTGTGTACATATCAAATTGTGTGTATCCATTCATCTGTGGATAGAACCTTGGGTTGCTTTCATGTTTTCACTATTGTGAATGATGCTGCTAAGAATATGGGAGTACAAATATCTCTTCATGTCTCTGCTTTCAATTCTTTTGGGTATATACCCACAGGAGGAATTGCTGGATCATATGGTAGTTCTATTTTTAATTTTTGAGGAGCCGCCATGCTGTTTTCCATAGTGGCTGCATCATTTTACATTCCCACCAACAGTTCACAAGGATTCCAATTTCTCTGCATCCTTCACCAAACACTTCTTATTTTTTGGTTTTTTTTTTTTTTTTGAGACCCTGTGGGTGTGAAGTGGTATCTCATTGTGGTTTTGATTTACATTTCCCTAATGATTAGTCATGTTTAACATCTTTTCAAGCACTGGCGGCCATTTGTATATCTTCTTTGGAGATATGTCTATTAAGTCCTTTGCTCTTTTTTGAATTGGGTTGTTTTGTTGTTGTTGTTGAGTTATAGGAGTTTCTTATATATTCTGGAAATTAACCCCTTATGTGATAGATGAGTTACAAATATTTTTTCCCATCCTCTGCATTGCCTTTTCACTCTGTTGATTTTGTCTTTTGATGCACAGAAGTTTTTCATTTTGATGTAATCAAATGTATCTAATTTTTCTTTTGTTGTCTGTGCTTTTGGTGTCACAGCAAAGAAATCATTAAAAAAATCCAATGTCGGTGGAGGGGGGAAGTAAAAAAAAAATACAATGTCATGAAGCTTCCCTTCTATGTTTTCTTCTAAGAGTTTTATACTTTTAGGTCTTAAATTTAGGTCTTTAATTCATTTTGAGTTAATTTTTATATATGGTATAGGGAAGGATCCAACTTCATTCTTTTGTATGTGGATATTCAGTTTTCCCAATACCAAAAGACTGTCTTTGCCCTATAATTCTTGTCAGCATTTGGGAATATTTCCTTTTGGTCTGTGCTCTGTGCTTGTTTATTTATTTATTATTTTAGCAGAGTTGAGATCACACAGCATATATTAAGGATGAAGGTTAGTGTCCTTAGTTTTGGGTCCTGTTTTTCCATTTAACACATTTTCCCAGAAGTCTTTATGACATGGTCTCCATTCATTCTACAGATATTTACATATGCCCATGGTTTACCAGGGACTGTGTCAGTTGCTGAGTGTACAAAATGATTTAGAAAGGGTCACTGCTTTCAAAGTCCAGTGGAGGAGAACAAAAACCATTCTTATACGAGGTCTAGAGTCACAAAGGTCTGAACAAATGAATATGAAGAAACAGAGGTGAAACAAGGTATCATTTCTACCTCAAAGTTGGGGGTGACGATAAGAAAAGTCTTTTAAAGCACATGGCTTTATCCCTACTTGGATCATATATTTATAATTGCAATTACACTTTTAAATTTTTTATGAAGGTTGCACATACATCTTTCCTCTTTATGTAAAGAATCAAATAGTCCTATAAGGCTTAAAATGAAAAACAGCAGTCCTTTATCATCCACCTCCTCCTTGGTGCTCCCTAGAGACGACCTCTCTGACTCTTGTAACTTTTTATACTTTTGGTATTTGCCCCCAAATCTCTAAAAAAATGGAGTTATATTGCTGCATATAACAGAGTCATATTGATTTTTCTGTTTTAGGTATTAGGTCTCTCGACTCTCCGGCGTGAAAGATGAGGGTGGAATGTCATCCACACATTGCTATCCCCTTTAGACACATTGCCTGTGTTCCCTCTCTCTCAGTACACTTCATTTGTATCACATTCTGGTTAGCTCAATATTAAGGAATCACATCCTGTGCCTAGTGAGAGCTGAGCCATGCAGTGTACTATAATGACTTTCCCTTTTTCTGCCCTCCTTTTTGACTTTTCTTGTTTGTTTGCTTAGCTTTCCATGGGATTATGTTTCATCATCTTCAAATTCTTCCCCAGTTGTACAAATTTCTCCCTGATAACGCATTAGGTATTTACCTTCTTGGAGCAGTTGCTCCCTAAACCTGCTGAGATCTGGGCTAATTGAAGTTGAGACCTATAATCTTGGGATTGCCCTTCAACAACATCCTGAGGATTTTCTTTTCCCCAAGCCTCTTTCTTGTGTTCAACCTCCTCTCTCCTGCATTTCATATCCACTGTTTTTTGTTAACTCCCTCGTTGTGATGGACCACATCCTCTAGTAGCTTTCTGAGAAAGGGTGAGGGTGCATGAAGCTTGGGGTTAGTCCCAGAACCAAAGTTGAGACATTTGTTAGCTTATCCCTATGAATTTACACCTTCTACTAGTTTCTGGCTTCTTAGGAATTCCTTTCCTTTCTTTCCAACTTAGCCATGCATTAAATAATATGTGTTTTTTTATTTGATATTTTAACCAGCATTGTTAGTTCTGCTGAACCAGGAAGGTTCTTCATGAGCAAGACTTGGGTAGGGGAAGGGAAGGGAGACCACCTGGGGAAGATGAAAACCTGACCCTTTTCTCCAAAAGCCTCAGGGTAGGGAAGCCTGCAGCCCGTGTAGGGAATTCAGACTCAAGCAGTGCTCTCTGCAGGCCTACTGAGTGCTAGGAACTGTGGGGTCACCTGAGGCAAATGCAACATAGTCCAGAAGCTCCTACGGGTCTGACACCCACTTGGAGCAAAGACCCAAAGTGTTTGGAGGCTACAAACCTCGGCCTAGTCACAGGTGCAAACAGCTGAGGACAAAAGCAAAGGAACAGATAAGTGAACACATCAGCTAGTGCCTGACCCACTCTTCTCTGGGAAACTGAGGCCCTCGCCCCTCCTTCTGAGCAGGTCTGTAATATCAAGGGGTCCACCTGGAGTGAGGGCCTTGCCTGCTCTATGTGCCTACCAGGCCAGCTTTCTGGGCCACTTTTAAAGAAGTCACAGAGGCCACCAGCTTTAGACAGTCCTGCTTCTCCCTTTGAAGTAGAAGTGGGTGGAGAAGGGAAACTTTTCCAGAAATTTCCTTGGAAATATCCAGTGAGGTCTCAGGGATTGGAAGCACTTCTGTGAGGCTGGAAGGCTGTGTGGGTAGGGGGCCTTGCTTGCGGGCCTCCCACAGACCCCTGGAATTCTTTGTCCCTTTCTCTTCCCCCGGTGGCTTCAGGGCTCTGTCAGCAGAGATTTCCCCTCCGCAGGTCTCCTCTTTGGCCTGTGCCCTTTGCTTCTGGCCTGGCCTGCTAACGAAACCCTCCCGCCGCAGGGGCAGCTGCCTGGCCGTGGTAACAGAGGCCTGGGGTGTGCGGGACAGAGCAGCGGAAGGAAAGGGGCTGGAACAGATGGTGAAGAAAAACACGGCCTGTTTGCCTCTGTGGGGCGTCGGGTTCCAGGCCAAGGCGGGAGTTTCTCTGGTCTCAGGAGTTTGTTCACACACGCCTGTGTGTGGGAGTGTGGAGGGGTGTGGGTCGCCCCTTTTTTGCTGGAAGTGCAGGGGCCTGGGGGGGATGCTGGTTGTTGTCGGTCCTCCCAGGGCCTGATTTTGTCTGTGCTGTGAATTCTTCCCAGGAGGGCGCTTTGATCCCACCCCCAGGCCCTGCACGTCCTGGGTGAGTGTGGTGAAGGTCCCATGAGGGATGATGGTGGACCCAGGAAGTTCCCAGAGCAAAAGAGAGTCTTCATCTTCCTCGTTTGGTCCTTGTACGTCTTCTCGAGGACTCTGTAGGGGAGGGAGGGATCTCTGCGTTTGGATCCAATGTTAGAGGCCTTCGAAATTCCAGAGTTCATTTTGGAATTAAGTATTGACCTTTGTCATTTTAGGCTGACAGTGTGCCCCTGCGTTTGCTCCTCATTCCAGGGGCAGGTCTGATTACCCTCTTCTGCCCCGCCCCCCGACCCATGGGGAAAGAGGCTAAGAGACGAGGAGGGACTCGTCCAAGGTCAGCAAGGCAGCGGCGCAGCCAGGCTGGCATCTGGGTTTTCTGACTTCACATCCTGTGCCATCTGCATCTTGCAGTTAGGGTCTGTGTTTGGGTTGATGGAGTGGCAAGTGTTCCAAAATCTAGTGTATTAATAGAAAAAGTGAGATATGATAAATCCAGCAGATCAGGAGAAGATTGCCATGGAAGAGAGATTTATTATTCACAGTTCCCAAGAGGAGGGGTTCACGCCATGGGGGCCACACAGGGAAGCACTGGGCTCTGTCAGGACGTGGAGGGAGACAGGGAAAGGTGGGCAAGAGCCTCTGTTGTGGCTTCCGCAGGGAGGAACAGGCAAGGCAGGGTAAGCAGGCTTAGGTTTGGCTCGTTTGAATGATCTCAGTGGGCTCTGGGGCAGAGGAACTGTCCCCCGTTGTCTGGTACCTGGCCCTGGGGAGATTAGGGCAGGCGGATGGTGGCCTGAGTGCTTGATAAAGGAGGTGCTTGGGAGTGTGGACACTGGGCTGATCGGTTTGTATTTAAAAGTGCTCCCCTGGAAGACAGCTCCTCATGGGGGTGTGGGAGTGATGGGCGAGGCAGGGCCAAAGCAGGTGACTCGGGGATATTATCGGGTTGTCCAGAACACGGCATGTCCCTCCTGTGCATGGAGGGCAGATGTTAAAGCACCAAGTCCACGGAAGCTAGAACCGTGGTTAATACACAGGGTCCTGTGTGAGCCCATGTTTGAGCGTTGCCAACTCCACTGCAAGCACAGACATGGCTGTTGGGGGGGTGGACCCACGCAGACCTCAGACAGGCAGGGGCACGTGCTGCTGCTACACACAGTTTTAACTCAGTAATTAATTATTTAAGTGATTGCTTGTTTACTATCCACGTTCTCTGTTAGAGTCTAAGCTCCCTGAGTAGAGACCATGCCGGTCTTGAGGCTGTTCCAGGCTGTTCTTGTGCCTGGAACAGCCTCGGTGTCTAATTACAATGGCAAACGCTTAATTCATGCTTATGTATTGGGTGATGTTCTACACGTGTTAAGTACATTAACTCATGTATTTCTCACAATGACCCCATGGGTTAGGTGCTATTATTATCCTCATTTTATAGGTGGGCAAACAGGCACGAGGGGGTTATACAGCTTGCCCTGGTTACATAGCTAATAAGGGCAGAGCTGGGATTTGAACCTGTGCCCTTAACCACGGTGCTACCTGACCATGCAGTGCTTGAGAGTGGAGGATGGTGATGACGGATGCAGAGATGAGGCTGCCTTGGCCACAGCCTGCCCGGTGGGGAGAGGGCCACCTGCACGTGTGTCTGCACGTGTAGCCGGGAGTGGGGGTGCCTTCCCTGAGTCCAGCAGGGCAGTGTGGGTGCACCGGGCAGGGAGGAGGGAGGAGTGTGGGCCTGCAACTTTGGGGGATGTAAACAGCTGGGGAAAGAGGCCACTCTAGCAGAGGTTGCTGTGGATTTCACAACAGAGGTGGGACATGGCTGGGCCTCTAGGTGGGAGGGATGCCACAGGATAGTGGTGATGGCAGGAGCCCCGAGGGCAGCGGGTCTGGCAGGGGCAAGTGCACCCAGCTCCTGCCTCCCGGCTGTAGGCACCTGTTTCTTTGCACACTGTTGTTCTGTACCAGCTAGGGGACAAGTTTGCAAAAACCAGGCTGCGGTGATGTCTAGGAACCCAGAAAGAGTGACAGATGTGTCTGATCCAATTCCCAATTGTCTGAAATGTGCCTCCCTCCATGGCCTCACCCTCATCCAGGTGAGGAAAGAGCGTGGATCTATAAGGCCTGGATTCCAGGCTGTGTGGCCTATCCCTGACGTTGGGAGGAGGTAGAACAGTGGTTCTCAAAGATGTCTGGGCCCTAATCCCTGAGCCTGTGAATATGTCACCTTACGCAGTAAAAGGGTCTTTTCAGATGTGACTGAATTAAGGATCTTGGGGGGAAGATTATCCTGAACTATCCAGGTGGCCTCACCTAATCACAAGGTTCTTCGTCGGAGGGAGGCAGGAGGGGCAGAGGTATTGAGACCACGGAAACAAGAGGCTGGAGTGACGCCAGGAAGAGGCCTCGAGCCAAGGAATGAGGGCAAACTCTAGAAGCCGGAAAAGGCAAGAAACGGATCCTCCTGTAGAGCCTCTGTAGGGAACCAGCCCTGCCGTCACCTTGGACTCCTGACCTCCAGAACTGTAAGATAATAAATGTGTGTTGTTTTTAAGTCGCTCAGTTCGGGGTAACTTGTCACAGCAGCAGCAGGAAACCAATACGCCACGTCCCCTCTCGGAACCACAAGCTTTTCACGCATCTGTAGATGGTCGCGGTACCTTTGTCCTGACTCTGAGTCTTGGAGAATCGGAAACCAGGGGGCCTTCAGGTCTTTTTGGCTGTTGCCTGAACTTTCTGTCCCCATGAAACAGTTTCCAGACCTCACTGTCATATGGCTCCAGATGTCCTGTTGTGAGGTCTCTTCTGGAGGGCAGAAAACCTTATCCTGAGGAATTCTAACCAAAAAAGGCGGGCGAACCCACCGCAGAACTGATTAAAAGAAACCTTTCTCATAGGAAAACTGCAAGTCATTAGTGTTCAGCTTTTTCATGTGTGACCATTGGGTGGCCGGGTTCAGAGCATCCTGCCGCTCGCGATGGGTTTAATTTTCTGTTTTGATCCCACGGCGAAACCCACAAACGAGTAGAACCGTGTTAGGCGGGCCCTGCGCCCCGGTGGCCTCGTTCCCAGGGACAGGGGTTGGTGCGGAAGCCGAGGCTCCTCCGGGTGCTCTGTGGCATCGCCCGTCTGCAGGGGTTCCGGGAGGAAAGCCCTTTGATGAGTGGAGCTGCAGGATCAAATCAAGAACTTGAAACGGTCCTGTTCTGCTGGTTGCCGGGGGAGTGCGGCGGTTCCTCTGCGGAGACTTCATGCCTTTCTTGTGGTCAGCCCCTTGGTGCCTGAAGGACTTGGGCGCAGCAGCCAGGGGAGCGGTAAAGGCAAGGGGAAGCTGGGCTCCTCCCACCTTGCACCTGAGGGACATCTGCCTTCGATCTGCTGAGAGCAAAGGGGCCACCTGAGGGCAGCTCGAGTTTCTCTGGGGGCTGCAGCCTCGGGAATGTTGGGGGTCTCAGCCTCCGGTCGCTGTGCACTTGGGGCCACCAGAGAACACCTCCGGACCTAGGCTTTGTTCACAGCTGGCCCTCAGTTAAAAACTCCCAGTGGCGCCCCACGCCTCAGGCCGAGGTTCGAATCCCACGTAGCGTGGCGTCTGAGGCCTTCTGTGGTCCGGCTCTTCCTGGGCCACTTTCCAGCCTCTGCCTCGCTCCCCACCCCCTGAACTGGGCACTCCAGCCCCGCAGAGCTGTTCCTCTGACAATGCCAGAGCTGTGGGGCCTTTGCAAATGCCCCTCGCCAGCGTGGGGAGGGGCTGGGAAGGCAGGATTTCGGGTGTCCTGGAGAAACCTGTGGGGCCTGGACTGACTGCAGCAGACGCCAGACGGGGAGGCAGTGGCCAGGAGGATGCCAAGGAGGGGTGTGGAGGGCATGGCCGCTGGCCGAGGGGCCGAGAGGAGGTGTTGGAGAATGGTGCTCTTTGCAGAGAGA
Source organism: Indri indri (assembly GCA_004363605.1). Classification (NCBI taxonomy): domain Eukaryota; kingdom Metazoa; phylum Chordata; class Mammalia; order Primates; family Indriidae; genus Indri; species Indri indri. The sequence goes on along the minus strand of RJWJ010020581.1, from coordinate 2,624 downwards.
AGGGACCCGGGAGGGGAAGCCCCGCTGGTGTGGGGTCTGCACTGGAGCAGGTGGGAGGTGTGGCGGGGCGCTCCCTGGGGAAGGTGTCCAGGGAGCTTCCTGGTGGAGGCCTGGAGTGGATGAACTCCCTCAATCGGGCACAGAGGGAGAAGGTCTCGTGGGATCTGGCACCCCACCATCTAGAAGGAGGAAGAAAACCCGGAGCTGGTGGAGCTGAGAGAATCAGGAGCGGAGACATATGTAGGGGACAAAGAGATGGAGGAGAAGGGTTATGTCGCCAAGAGGCCGAGGAAGGACAGAGAAGAGGCCCTGGGCTGGACAGGGGACACGTAGCTAGTGGAGGGGGCCAGCGGGCTGGGGCGAGCCTGGGAGTGTGGACTCCCCTTTAGAGGACCATGGCCCGCCAGAGGACAATGTCTTCCCAGGTGTGGAGGCCAGTTTGACGTGAGAACCTGAGCATGCAGGACCCAGTGGAGAACAGACACAAAAGTGTGGAAGAGCCGGAGGCCCTGCACTGCGTGGTCGGGGCATGCTCCTTCAGCAGCCCGGGCCTGGGGTGCTGCTGGGTGGCTGGGGCTGCCAGACACGGAGGTAGGGGGACGAGGAGTGAAGACAGGAGCCGATGGACAGGAGGGGGCGTGGCCACGGGTGAGGCTTGGGTGGGGGCTAGAGTCCCCTGTGCGACGGGTGAGCCAGGCGCCTCCTCCTCTGGGCTCCCCGGCAGCGCAGGTCCCTGTCTGTTCTTGTCGTCTGTGTCATGTGTCTGTGGTTCTTTGTGTCTTCTCATCAGACTGCGGGTCCCCTTTTCAGCTCTCTCATACCCGTGACCATCTCAGAGTCCGGTGCTTAGAAAGGGCTTAACAAGTGTTTGTTGAACAATGGCTCAGAATTGCCCTTTTTTTTTAACTGTTTTTTTTTTAAGTATAACTTACATACAATAATGTGTAACAATCTTAAGTATACAGCTTGATGCGTTTCTGCTATTCTGATTCCACCACCATAGAATAGCTTTGCCCGTTCTTGAACGTCACAAACAGAATTATCTGGTGTGTACTCCGTGGGATCTGGCTTCTTGTGCTGACGTGGCCTCTGTGAGATGCACTTATGTTGTTGCATGCTTTGTTCTTTTTATTGCGGTGTAGTATTCCATTGCAGGAATTTCAGACTTTTTTCATTCTCATTTTGTGGACATTTGGGTTGTTTTCCACCTTCTCCATTTTATACTATATTGATGAACATGAGCTGGAGAATGTCAGCTTGAACCTGTCATTTTCAAAAGAGGATACTGAGGCCCAGAGACTGGGGAGTCACTTAGCCACAGTCACCTAGGGAATTGCAGGCAGAGCTGGGATGAGACCCCAGTCTCCTGACTCACAGCTGTGATTTTTCCCCACAGAGGCAGAAACACTCCTGAGCTTCCCCAGCAACCACGTCCAGCTGTTGGTGCCTCTCATTGGTGCCAGGGCGGCTGCATCCACACGTCAGCTTATGGATGGGATCCTGACTGTCTGTGGCCCCAAGTCCGCAGGTCACAGAGGGCCTGAGAAGCCTCTGGGGTGTCAGAGTCCTCCCACATGACTGGCAATGACAGTGACAATCGATGTGGCAGCAGCCGCCTTTCATCATGTGCTTACTTGAGCCAGATGCTCTGCTAAGGGCACGTGTGTCATTCACTCTCTCGATCCTGCCCCCTTGTCTGGGCCTTGGGAAGCCATTCAGTCCCCTCCCCAATTGTCGTCACTCCCAAAGCAGGGTGTAGAGTGCTCAGAAGGTCTCACAGGGAAGGGGTGTGGACTTTGCTGATCCGAGACCCTTCATAACAACAGCATTATTGGGTGACAGTCTGATTAGACTCACAAATGCCTGGCTACAGTGGGGGTGGGAGGAGGGGCTGATTCAGCCCTGGGGAAGGTGGGCGTGGGATGCTGACCCAGGGGTGGAGTGAGCTCCTGGCGGTGGGCAGGGCTCCAAAATACTCACTGTGAGTCAGAATCATCCTTCAAGATTAGGGATGACATTATGTGTGTAGAGTTAACAGAATACAGTGGTCCCCCCCTTATCCACGGGGGATACATTCCAAGACCCCCAGTGGATGCCTCAAACCATGGGTAGCTATATATATATATACACTATGTTTTTTCCCTATATGTAACATACCTACGATAAAGTTTAATTTATAAATTAGGCACAGTAAGAGATTATGGACAATAACTAATAATATAATAGAAGACTTATAGCAATATAACAATTTCACAAAAGGTTCGTTCTTACTGTTGATCTTAGCGTACAATTTTTCTCTTTCCTTATTAAGTTGAGAACTTTCACCTTTTCACTTAGAGGAAGGACTTTATGGCTTCTCTTTGGCATCTGAATTGCCACAGCTCTTGTGCTTTGGGGTTATTTGGGGTTAGTATTGAGTACAAGAAGGGTCACCTGAACACAAGCACTGTGATACCGGGGCAGTCGATCTGATCACTGAGATGGCTACTAAGTGACTTATGTGCCGCATGGAGATGCTGGACAAGGGGAGGAGTCACATCGCAGGTGGGACAGAGTGGGAGCACGAGATTTCATCCTGCTACTCAGAATGGCTGAAAACTTAAAACTTATGAACTGTTTATTTC
>RJWJ010020580.1:0-28874 GCA_004363605.1 Indri indri | reverse complement strand
CCAGGGCAGTGTCTTCTCAGACCTGAATTCCCCTGATAGATGCTGTCTCAAAATTGCATACCTGGCAAACGGGCTGTCTGGGAACATGGCCCAGTGACAAAATAAGCGTCTGTCTTTTCATTTTATTCTTGGTTCTTACTGTTCTAGGAAAAAAAGACTGGACTTGAGTATCTGAAATATTCACTTATTACTGAAAAAACAAGGAACCTCTGATTTTCTCGGGAAACAGAGTTGTCACTTCCTTTTAGAGCTCCTAAGCATAAATTGAAACAAGGAAAACATAATTTCGATTTGTTCTAATTGTCTCCTTGAAGGCCTACTTCATCTTTCCCAGACCTATAGTTGGATAAAATTAAAACTGCTCCCAAAGTGCAGTTTGATTCAACCTGCCAGGCCCTTCTGACATGTCCCAGGCCCTTACTGCTCTGTCCTCCTCTCCTCCCACTTCCGCCTCACACCCAGGCAAGTTCCTGCCCCAGGCCCTTTGCACTTGCTATTCCCTCAGCCTGGAACACTCCTTCCCCAGGTGTCTGCATGTTTCCTTCCCTCCTCAGGTCTTTGCTCCAATGTCACCTTCTTAGGGAAGCTTCCCTGACCACCCTCTTTAGAATTGCAGCCTCCACCCTGTCCCAGCCTCTCAGGTCCCATCCTTGCTTTATTTTTCTCCATAGCACTTTTCACCTCCTAACAGATCACTTATTTACTTTACTGTCTACCCCCTTTCTAATGGAAACTCCATGAGCGCAAGGATTATTGTCCATTTTGTTTACCATTGTAAACCAGGCCTAGAATAATCCCTGAATCTGAATGTTTATAGAAGTGTTTTACCCTTTTTTTTTTAAGATTCAGGGTCTCACTCTGTCACCCAAGCCGGCATGCAGTGGCTCAATCACAGCTCACTGCAGCCTCAAGTGATCCTCCTGCCTCAGCCTCCCAAGTAGCTGGGACTACAGGCACGTGTCACCATGCAACTCAGCAACATAGTGAGACCCCGCCTCTACAAAAAAAATTTTTTCAATTAGCCAGGCATGGTGACGCCAAAGGCGTTTGATGCAACCATTTAAAATGTTGTTGTAGATAAGGGGTTTTATCCCTAAAGATCTTAGTGGGAGGGTGATGGACCCCTAAGTTATATACAAGTTGTGTGTTCACACATGTTGCAGGGAAGAGGACAGCTTTACCAGATTCTCAGAGGCATCCAGGAACCGGGCTTGTAGAACAATTCTCCTACGTAAACAAGTTCACGGGTTGTCAATGTTGCTTTTAGCGGTCATTAAAAAAAATTTTTTTTAACTTCTCTCTTTCTACATAAGCTTTCTTCTTTTTGCTCCTGAACCCATTAACAACTTATAATGTTACTATAGAAGAATCCTTAATGATTTGGAAAGATCTTCGTGATATATAGTTAACTGCAAAATGCAGGTTACTAAAGAGAGTCTACATTATGACATTTTCATAAAAAATTCATATGTACAAATAGGCACGGTAAAAGGACTCAGACTACAAATGTTAATAATTGTCGTTTTTGGGTGATGAAATCATGAGCATTTTAAAACTTCTTTTCTGGTCTCAGTTGTGCTCTTTACATGTTTACAAGAATATGAATTACTTTTGTAATTAAAGAGAATTTTTGGTAAGAAAAAGGCAGACTTTGGGAAGATAATTTGGTAGTAGCTTATTAAAATTTTAAAGTACATACCCTTTGATCCATCAATTCCACTTCCAGGAGTCTGTTCTACAGAAATCTTTGCACGTGAATCTGAATGTAAGTCCAGTGACGTTCACCGCAGCATTGCGAAAATTTATCAACAGCGTAAACAAACCCTTCAGAGAAGGTGAGTGGTTAAATAAAATATCTCCATACTCTGAAAAACTCTGCAGCTGTTTGAAAACAAAAACAAACAAAAAATAAGGTAGCTAGATCTCTGACAAGATTGTTAGGTTAAAAAAAAAAGGGAGGTTACAGAACAGAAAATATAATAAGATTCAACCTACATAAAGGACTGGTGAGTGTGTGTGTGTGTGTGTGTGTATTTGTAAAGGCGCTGAAAAGGGATGGAAGGAGCTGGAAGGAGCCGTTGTTTGTTGTCAGTGCTGCCTCCAGGGAAGGCACTAGGAACTGGCGTGCGGTGTGGGAGGCGATGGCGAAGGGGACTTTATGTTTTGTTCTGGATTATTGGAATCTTTTACAAGTCTGTCTATTGTGATAGTGTATTATTTATATAATCAATTTTAAAGTACACAGTAAAAATAAGAAAGTTTTAAAATACCTCCCACCCCAACTCTAAATATTCCCCCCCCCATTGAGCTGCTCAAGGGCTCTATTTGCAAAGTGGCAGGAAGGGTCGGGAAGAGGCCATAGATCCTGGCTACTGTCGGGGTCGGAAACAGGCTCAGTCCCCAGCAAGGGACATACGGTCACGTAAAGAGTGGCGCGGCCATACGGGGCATGCTCTTATGTCCCAAGCAAGAACAGCAGTCGGGAAGATCGTGGAGCAGTGTGGAAAGCAAGTGACGAAAATCAAGCGGGAAATTGCACGGCGCTGCGGGGCTTCCAGCCGGGTGGGGCTTGCGCATGCCCAGGATAAAGGTCGGAGGGCCGCAGGTAGCGGGGGGGGGGGGGTGTTACGGCACCTCGGCCTAAACCTATCGCTCCCTGGGGCTTCTCATCAAAGTTCTAAAGCCAAAAACCTGCAAGTCCTCAGGCATCCAGTTGCCACCACATCCTCTCGGCATCCCCGCTGCTGCCCGCCTGGTCCCTGGCACCTTCGTCTCTCACCTCCATTAACCCGGTAGCCTCCTAAGGGGTCTGCGGCTTCTTACCGCCCCCGCCCCCCGGAGCCGTCCGTGCCCGCCCAGCAGCCGCGAGGGCCTCCGACCTTACTCAGGCCGAGTCGGTGCCCTGTTTCCCTGCTGCGTTTACAGTAAGATTCTTGATCTAAACTCCGACCCCGCTGCCTTCCCCTCTTGCGTTGCTTGTTCCAGCCGCCCTGACCCTCCTCTGTCCTGGGACACCCACGCTGTTGCCCGGCCTGGGGACTGTGCACTCCCGGCTCTCCCTGCCTGGACTCTCCAGACCTCTGTGTGGTCAGGGGCTCCTTGGCCTGCCCCGAGGGCCCCGTTTAAAGTGCATCCAACCCTCTCGCCCTGGAATCTATCCCTGCAGCCTGTTTACCTTCCTCAGGGTTCTACCATTATCTGCCATCCTCAGTTTTCCTTGTTTATTCCCCGTCTGTCGCACCAGCCAGCGTTACTCAAGGACTTACCGAGCGCAGGGCGCTGCTTGAAGCGCTTTGCAGATAACCCACTTAGCGCTCCTCTAGACCCTACGGGGTAAGGATGACGATGATGCCAATTTACAGGCGAGGAAAGTGAGGCACAGAGAGAAGCAACTTGCCCGGAGTCACGTGACTCTAAAACAGGCAATGCTGGGATTTGAAAACAGGTGCTCTCAGCCTAAAGCCTGGGCGGCTAGTTCCTAAACGATCCTTCCTGAAACTACTACTGAGATAAAAAACCAACACCTTAGTTACTTTTTGAAGATTCAAATTGGCTTGAGGAGCCTGCAGCACCCACAGGACCCCCAACCCCACCAAGATTTTACTACCCGTAGTGATCTGGAGGGTGTGGTTTGACTGGTTTTTCCCTCGATGGGGATAGGCCAGGCCATAATTGACAGAGTTCTACAGTTTTTTATTGACACTCCCAAAATAGTGACTCCATAAGCTCGTTTCCCTTCGTAATTCTCAACAGGGTGCCACTAAAGGAGACCACGCTAGCACGGGTGGAATTGCAGCCCTGGCAGCGCCTCTGATTGCGAACAATAGGGGACCCAACGCCTATTTGGGTTCTATTTTTATTGAAACCCCATTAGCTTGTTTCCATCAGAGCAATTAAAGTGTCGTCAGCGCTGTGGAGGAGGTGGTTTTGTGAGCAACTGTTCCCAAGCAGAGAACTTTCTTTTCAAAAGGACCCCAGGAGGTTGAAGTCTAAGGCTTATTCTCAGCCCCAAGGTGGGTTTTCCGGGAGGATAATTTGGTAACATCCTCTGCAGCTGGTCTTGAGTTAACTGAGGTTGAAGATAACCTAATTTCCCCACTCCTTTTCTTTCGGATTTTATAACTCAAAACCAGTTTAAAGCTCTCTAAGCCTCCAGCGAATGTTCATTCCTTTCGCACCTTGCCTGAGGCACAGGGAGGCCAAGTGTGAAGTTTCACTGGCAGAGCTGTAGAGAGCGTTTCTGTCTCTACCTCTGCACCTTGAAATCAGCGAAATCCAGGCAAGCTGGGCCCTGTCCTCGTTCCACGCCTGGGTGGGTCGCTGGGTGGGCGCCACCCACTGGCTGGGATATGCCCCCCATCACGTGACTCTGTGCATCTTAACTCTGGGGCATGTTCTGGGACTGACAGCTGCAATTCAGTGGCCACTGATGGAGCACGTGTAAGGCTCTGGGCTCTGGTGGGCTCAGCGCGTCCGGGGTGAGGCACTAGAATCTGTAGTCCTACTAACATGCTCCCACTCCCTGTCAGCTCCGTCACCCCGCAGAGGAGCTGCTTCCTGCTTCCTTCCCCTTCCCTCGTCTCCTGCCACTCGTATCCATGCTCCTGCCACCAGGCCTGCTTTCATTCCTCAGGGCAGGCCAAGCCATGCATCTCTCACCTTTTCCTGCCCCAGGACCTTGGCACTTGCTACTCTTACTGCCCGGAATGATGCCCTTCCCTGGCCTCTTCACCGGGCGGGTTCCACAGCCTTTCTCAGAGATACCTTCCTTGAACTCACCATTTGAAGAAGGTCCCCTAGCTGTTCCCTTTCACACATGCCCCCTTAATTCACTTCCTAGATCTTGTTGCAATCCGGTTCATAGTCCCCCTCGCCCATTAGAATGTAAACTGCCCAAGGGTAGGGAGGGATGACCATTCTGCTCCCCATTGTGGATCCCGGGCCCAGCATGGCCCAAGGGAGACCTTCATTGGAGGGGGTGAATGGACTCGTGAACAAGTGGGATTAGTTCCTGCTCTCAGGGAAGTCCACAGTAGGAGAGACCAGAAAACAGCCAACCCTGCGCCGCAGGGGACTGGCTGAGCTGCCAGGGCTCTTCTTTCTGAGAACCTCCCCTTCTGCAGGCAACCAGCAGCCACCCCTCACTTTGTTTTGAGCAAGGAGGCGGGTGAGGCAGAAGGAGGCAGAAGGAGCCTGTTTTTGCAACAGCCAGAGTTGCAGATTAGACACATGTAATCAAATCCAGAGGGCTGCACAGTGTTCTGCCAATTGAGATACCCAGATTAAACAAGCCCAGGGCCCCTGGAGCAAAATGCCATGCAAAATAACTTTTCAAAAATAGCAAGTTGCAATCTCAGGAATGAGCATGAATTGTCAATGACATGAGCAGTGTTTTGAAACAGAAAGAGGAGTCCTATTTATATTGCAGATGATGGTTCTGTGACATGGACAGAGCTTGGGCCAGTTCTCCCAAAGGAGACGCTTAGGAGTGATGGCGGCTCCTGTAGAAGCTGTGTTGGAAGAACCAAAATTGATCTAGAGATGCCTGGTGGTGTCATGGGAAATGGGCTGCCCTGGCCTGGCTCCACTGCTAACCACACGGTACAGCAGAGTGCATAGAATTTGACTTTCAGAATCAGCCTGGCTTGGGTTCCAGTCCTGGTTGCTGTGTGACCTTGGGCAGTTACTCAACCTCACTGAGTTTGTCTCTTTCTCTGTAAAACGGAGGTAACAGTAATTTATCTGTTAGGGTTGTTATGAAGATTAAATGAGATAATACATACAAAGTGGTTATCACAATGCCTGCCACAGAATAAGCTCTCAATAAATAATAGCTATTATTAGTAACACTTGTATAATGAGGAAGTCACATTACCTCTTTGTGCCTATTTTTCCTTCTATTTAAAAAAAGATAGGTCAAGAATTTTTCTATTCATCAAAAGACACTACAAAGAAAATTAAAAGACAAGCTACAAACTGTGAGATTTTTGCAACGCAGATAACTGACACAGGATTAGTATCTGAAAGCATAAAGAACTCCTATAAATTATTAAAAAGAAAAAAAAAACCCAGTAGAACAATGGGAGAAACGCATAAATAGGCATTTCACAAAAGAGGAAGCCTGAATGGCCAATGAATGTATAAAAAAATGTTCACTTCTTTAGTACTCAAGAAAATGCAAATCAGAATCACAATGAGTTTTTTTTTTAACACTCACTAAATTGGCCAAAAAAATTAAGAATTCTAATGATGGAAAATCATGGGCTGTGGATGGGAGAATAAGGTGGTACCATTTGGCATTAGCTTGTGGATTTGGGCACTCACAGAGCCTGCAAGTCAGCAGTCTTGTTACTGAACCCAAAAAGGGGTCCAGCCTAGGTCAGGTTACTCGAGGCCGCACAGATAGCTAATTATCGAGACCACAGAGATTGCTATGGAAGAATGGAATTTTTAACATGAAAGACATCTGTTGGGAGAATAGGAGAAGCAGCCTCGAACCTGTCTCCCTGGCTACGGGAAAGTGCGGGCTTTTAAACAAGGGGCTGTGTGCATCAGGCAGGTTAGTGAGGGGCAGTGAGTGGGTGAGTCTTGGTGTCAGGAAGTCTGCCCAGGGATCTCTGGAACCTCAACTCCTTTCTCTTGCAGAAATTCTGCCATTTCTGGGCAACAAACTCAAAAGGTCAAGTAGTTAGTTAAGGGACAGGATTATTAAAAAAATAAAGGGGTTACTGAAACTTGTTCATAAAGCCAGTTACGGTTTCACTTAGGTATTCGCCCCAGAGAAACATGTACTGTATCAGAAAGCGTACAGGGACGATGTTTGTAATAAAAAAAGAAAGACTGGAAATGAACCAGATGTCCACTGATAAGAGAATGCTTATAGAAGTTGTGGCGTGTTCCCTCCCGCAACAGAAAAGTATACAGCAGAAAAGATGAACCACAACTACACGGTTGAAAGTTGACATAAAACGGAGAGAGAAGCAAGGCACAGTAGACTGCATGCATGATCGTATTTTTACAGAGTTCAAAAACAAACCAAAAATAATATATTCACTAGATATAAAAATCAAGGGGGTGATAAATATAAAATCCAGGATAGTGGTTACTCTGGGGCGGAAGGTGGCAGGGGAACTACGCTGAAGGAGTGAGGAAGCAATGGTCATGCTCTAGAACTTACGGAAGTGGAAGTCCATGGGCGTTCATTGTGTGGCCACACTTCATAACATACAGGTAGGTTACATATATTCTTTTGCATGTATCAAATATAAAACAATAAAAAAAGTCTTTTTAACAGTCTGGACTAGTTAATCCTTCTGCTCTAGGCTGTGATTTCTGAGCTATGCTGTAGCAGCTACCAGTTGAGGGAGATTTGATAACAAATTCGCCACAACCTCCTTCATCTGGTTATCCTGCATTGGTTCTCTTGGTGTTTATGGCATCTCAGAGGCCTGAAGACCAAACCTCTTTCCTGTGAGATTTGCTCTGCAGTGTGGGTCCCCTTAGGGACCTTGCCCCATGACATGAGGAGGTGGGTGTGCTTGAGCCGTAATTAAGCAAGGTCATGCATTCATCTCCACTTAACCCAGATAAACACTTTGTTCTTTCTACAGATACACACACACAGTAACCCGAGACACATCGTTTTTCTACCGTTTCTTTGTTTTATTTGAAGTGGCAGAAAAGCCTTTTAAAACCACAATGGCTTATGGAAATAAGTCTTTCAAAACGGAGTGGACTTTTCAATTTTTATTGATTTAAAATGCCTCGAAAACTAGAGAACTTCATTTTCACTGCTGGCTAGACACAAACATGATGTGTCATGTTATACGGGAAATCTTTTACATGATCTAGAAATGCAGCCAGTACGATCCTCTGAGACCTTGATCGAGGTCTGAACTGGCTTAAAACCTGAGAAAAGGCTTCCAGGGCTGCTCGATTATTTCAAAAGAAGCACATTACTCAATGTTTACCTTGGATAAAGAAATAAGAGTGAACGTGACATGCTAAATTAGAAAATGACAGTGTCCTTTGAAACAGTTTCTAAAATGTTCTGCTCCTGAACCAAAGAGATAGCCGAATGCCAGGCCCTCTTGGTCCCATTAAGATAAGGCCACTTTCTGGGAACAGCCGTTGTCATCTCTCCCCTCATTGACTGGCAATGCTGGCTTTTAATACTGGTTCCTGTCTTTCCACAAGCCTCAAAACAAATCCCAACCACACTTTTCCTTCAATAAATCACACTATCTTTCTCTCACCTGCCCCGTTTGTTGTTCTCAATCTAATCTCCTTAGCTACTCACTTGCTCTCCTGTGTCCAAAGAAAAGAAAATGTACCCAGGGAAGAATTTTAGTTGTACATAGGGACACATGCAAATCACACGGGAATCACATTAACTTCTTTCTCAAGGATGATATAGGAGCAGAAAATGTCATAAAGGTTTGAAACTCTGGGTTTTTTTTCTTTTTTTTTTTTTTTGTACTTAGCCGCGGGTGGGAGATATTTGCAGGACGTGCCAGTTCCACGTGCTGCTTTATGAATCCTCCAACACTAGCAGTTCCCAGGCACTATTTTCAGAGCTGCGTTGACACTTGTTAATAATGTCGGTGTAGAAAGTCGTGCTCATCTTAAACTCATTTAAACACAAAGAAAATGAGCTAGAGAGTGCTGGAAAAGACGGGGAGAAAATCAAGTCACTGCAATCAGACAAAAAGAATGCTAAAAGTTTTCAGTAAAATCAAAGAGGCCTTTTTCTGTTAGATGCGAGTACTGGGGAAAAAGTGAAAATTTCAGTTGAAAAGCAAATATTCTCTCCCTTGTTGATGAGCTAACCAGCAGTCTGCTCGTACACAAGCTCCAGTGGGCCCTTAGCTGGCCCTAGTTACCTCCCCCCGATGCAGTGAAACCTTTTCAATAAGCTTAACTTCTGAAATTAATGTGGTGGAAAATTCGATGCTCTGTTTTGCTTTCAAAAATGATTGCCCCCTAAGTACAATGTGGGATTCGGATTGAAATCTGAAACAAGAAAAGGACATCAGTGGAAAATCTGGTGACATCTGCATAAAGCCTGTGGTTTAGTTAAATAAGCGTCGTGATAAATGTACCACGCTTGCGTAAGATGTTAGGCAAAGCTGGGTGAGGGATATATGGGAACTCTCTGTCTTCTCTTTGCAATTGTTCTTTAAATCTAAAATTATTTCCAAATAAAAAGTTTAATGAAATGATTCCCCTTTAGTTGATTTGACTCTGATCTCAGAAAAAGCAGACACAGAAAGGAGACCTCTGCTTCTGGGGGTGGCCTCGTTTGTCCCTTCCCCGCGATCACAAGGCAGCCAACAGGACAGTGCAGCCAGGAAGGAGAATGCTCTGAGGAGAATGAGGAAGGCTGCTTGGCAAGCAGGCTGTGTCTGGCCACACCGTGTCTCCTTTGATTAACTAGGCAGAAAAGCAGAAGCTTGGAGAAATCAACAAAATGAGCTCCAACAAAAGCAGGCTGGGTCCGTCGCCTGGATTAGTCATTTGCTCTCAGGAAGAGAGCAAACTGCATTTTCTCCCACTTGCCCTTCATTCACTTGACATTTTATTCGCCATTATCAAGGATGGGACATTCACTGCTGCCCATTCAGAAGGCTAATATCAAGAGTTAGCAACAGAATTCCAACTTTTAGATCCCTGTTTTTAGGTGTAGGGCATTTAACTGTCTCTTAAAAAAATCATTCCTGTGTGTGTTCAATATTAAAATTTTAAGTTTACCTTTACTAGGTAAGAAATGTGGAAATTACAGGTCTTAGATTAATCCTTATAGTTAAGCACTGACCCTCCATTCTGTTCCACAAGTGTAGATTTTCCTTCTGAACACAAAAATATCTACTTTGAGCAGCACACATACGGCCTCCGCACAGCTGTTTTCTTTGGCCAAGGTCAGTCTGAAATATTATATTTTCCCTTAAACACAATTGTTTCAAGCATAAAGACAAAAAGCTCTCTTGAGGTTTCTTGAAGGATGGTGGAACAGAAGAGAACAGATGGACCCAGAGCAGAACTGACGTGTGTTCAGTCAATGCTTCTGCAAGCCAGTTTTACTACTTCACAGTATTCCAGAAACTTCTCAGGTCCAGTGGTGCTGAGAGACTGAGAAGCTCTTTAAGATGCTTAGAATTCTCTTAAGGTGGAATTTTTATTTAAAAAAGAAATTATTTCTGCTACAAAAGCAGTAAGGAAATCCAGTATCAGATCACTGGGGTAAAGACAGACTTTTCAACAAATTGTGCTGGGATGAATGAATGGATTTTTCTGAGATGGGAGAGTTTTGAGCAGAGAATCGACAAGATTGGATTTATTTCTGAACAAGACCACTCTGGCTGCTATAGCGAGAAGAGTGTGGATGGAGGTGGTGTGGAGAGTGAATGCAGGAAGGCAGTTAAGGGGCAACCCCAGCAAGCCAGGAGAGAAGTGGAGGGGGCCTGGGCCCAAGCGACAGCACTGGAGGTCAGGGGGAGGTGGCCAGATGCTGCAAATGATTGGAAGGTAGACCCAAGAGATATAGAGAGGGAAAGAAGGACAGGGCGGACATTAAGGTTTTTATCCTAACCAACAAGGCAGGATGGAGTCGTCAAAAATGGAGATGGGAAAGATCAGAGGAGCAGTAGCCTGGCGGGCGGGATCAGGAGCTCGGTCCTGGCCGTGTTAGGTCCGGTGTTGAAGTGGAAGCATCAAGAAGGTGGTTGGATACAAGTCTGGAGTCAGACAGACAGATCTGAGCTGGAGAAACAGATTTGGGAGTTATCAGCATACAGATAGAGATTTAAGGACTAAGCCTGGAGCGGCCAAAGTTCAGAGGTCAGGGAGAACAGGAGCCACTGGCAGAGACAGAGCTTTGTCCCACTTCTCCCAGCAGCCCAGATTGTCCCCGGGAAAACCATGAGTACAGTGAGGTCTTTTGTCTATAATTAAGGCCACAATTATGTGGGAACAGAGACCTTAAGCAGAAAGGGCGCACATTTACTCCCTGGATTTGGAAAGCAATTTGGTATTTGAGTCAATTTGCTGGGTCTTTTGGAAAAATTCACCCCTTTGAAGGGACCGAATAGTAATCCAAAAGACTGACTGGAGGGCTGGAAGGGAGAGCGGTAGTCTCACAGGCTTGAGGGCAGAGCTGTAATTGACAATGGGTTCAAAAGCTATGTGTAATATAATCTGTTCACAACTTAAAGCAGGAATAAATTCTGTACATGCATACCCACATATTCCTGACATGTGGCCCCTGAGTCATTTTTTTTTTTTTTTAAGAAACAGGATCTCGCTCTGTCACCCATGCTGGAGTGCAGTGGCACAATCACAGCCCACTGCAGCATCAAATTCCTGGGTGATCCTCCCATCTCAACCTCCTGAGTAGTTAGGAAACAGGTGCATGCCACCATGCCTGGCTAATGTTTTTAAATTGTTTTGTGGTAGAGATGGGGTCTTGCTATGTTGTCCATGCTGGCCTCAAACTCCTGGCCTCGAGCAATCCTCTCACCTTGGCCTTCCAAAGTGCTGGGATTACAGGCATGAGTCACCCTTTAGTGAGAGAAGAAAAATGGCAGCAGTCTTAGAATTAACTTTCAATACAAAGTGAACATAATGATGCCAAAAGTTAAGTAATATGCTTTTCTCACTCTGTGAATGATTTCTGGGGCCCTGACTATATATAAATTCTGTAGCAGTAATAGACGTCTCATCTTCCCAGGACGCAGCACATTCCTACGGAGAATGAACCTCATATTTATGCGTATTGTACAAGCAAAGAGCAGCTGCTGAAACATGGATTTATTTGGGCATTCTTGTCAAACACGATCAAAGGCAAAATTCTCCGATAGCTTTGCTGATCATCTGTAGTACTAGAGTTACAGAAATAGTACTCGTACATAATGTATTCATGTAAAAATTTATTTAGCACTAAAATCAAATTATAAAAACATCAATTCCATCTTAAAACAGGCATTTTAAAAGCATTTCTGTCATTCTAAGTTTACATCAAGACATCTGCACAGTCTGGAGACCCGAATCCCTCTAATTTCCAATGTCAGAGACAACTTTTGCTGGTTGTGGGGTGAGGGAAGTGGAGCAGGGGTGCTCTGCTGACAGTCCAGTGGGCCCAGGGAATGCTGTGTCTTACTCAGCCTGAGGCTGCCTCCTTGGTCTCCAGGGGAGGAGTTTTGTGCTTAAACAGGTTCCTAGTAAATGTCCAGGGATCCTCTATGCAATAATGTTGCAAAATTTACTGAAGAGAAAAAAAACACAGTTGAGGCTTCTTGCCCACTTAGATTCGCCATGGTAGTTTCTCAAACAGGACTCTGCTCAGCTGGCAACCCTCAAGTCCTGATTTCCAGATGTAATAAAGGCTGCTTAACATCCTTTAGTAACTACTTTGCAAATCCCAATGACTCCCTGACAGCTTTTCTAGGCAGGGAATAGAATAAGTGTGCGGTGCTCTACAGATCTCACAGACAAAACAAGCTCAGCTTAACCATTTTCCTTCTAGGTCGACCGTAGAGTTACGTGACTTCCGGCTCACAAAGCCCTGAGTACAGGGCATGAAAGCAATGTCTTTTCTTTAGGCACAGCCGTGCCATTCATGTGCCTTTCTCTTTTCTTCCCTTATTCTTGGTGACTGTTTTTGGAAACTGGGGTAACTCCCTGCAGGTGGGTGGCAGGACAGATCACGTCCGGACAGCATCCTGGGAGTACTGTCCTCCCTACAACCATGAGGAAGATAAGGCAAATAAGATCAAGAGAACATTTTGTGAACAGGCCAAGACAGCCCAGTTTGTACCTGTTCTTTGCAGCCAGTGAAACTGGACATCTGAGGCTGTCCAAACTCGCAGACACAAGGAATCCCGGTTGCAATGCTACTGCGATGCATATATCAATGATCCTTATTTAGGAATGACTTTGATTTCTCCTCAGCTGTGGGTTTTGCGGTTAAAAGGCCTGGGCTGAGGGTCAGCAGAGAGGGACAGTCCTAGAAAACTTAAAGGGCCAGGGACATCCTGCAGCCATGTCCGTTTCCACCCAGATGGTCCCACTCCTGGGACTGCTATAGGAAATAAGCCATGAAATAGGACGTGATTCTGGTCCTGTATAAGGTCAACCAGCTCTTATCAAAGACACACAGAGAGAGAAGTCTACAAGGAACAACTCCGTGTTCTTCGGGCCTTTAGTCTTCCATGTCCGTGAATTTTCTCTTCTTGTAATTCTGAACGAGGTTGGACGCTGTGATCTGAGAGGCCTGTCCTTTCTCCCAGCACTGAAAGTCATTCAGCCCTTTCTGCCCGGTTTGAAATAAGCCCCTCTCCACCTCGTCTAGCCTGGCTACCAGCGCTGAAGTGTCTTCGTTGTAAGTGTTCTGGGAGGAGTCCATGATGCGGCGAAAACGTCCGATAAAAGTCTGAACGAGAAGGGAGTAAGAGAAGTCAGGATTGATCTCACTCCCCTTAAAGCCAGATCCGTTTTTGTTTTAGAACTTTAAACGGTATGAAAAGAAAGAATTAGGTCTCAGGACTCAGCCAGAAGGAGGTCTGAGTCCTCTCTACCACTCGAGTAAGTTATTGCACACTGCCAAACCTCGATTTCCTTGTCTGTAAGATACTGCTATGAAAATCAACGAAGTAATACATGTCAAGCACCTATCAAATGCCCGGAACATAGTAAGCTCCTCAAAAAGCATCATCTATTATTGTTATTCATAACAAAGGCCATAATAATGTACTGTAGTCACATACAGTTTTCAACCAGAAGAGACTGGATGCAGTTTCTGTCTTTCAGTCTGAAAGCAGGATGGAGGCACGTGTTATCTGGGGGTACCTTTTTACCGTCAGGCTCTGAGCACAAACCATAAGCCTCAGCTCCAGTTTCTTCAATTGCCTTAGGGCAAAGTCACCTTATCTATAAGCAACTCTAGTTTAAAGCATTTTGAAGCAGTGATGGAAAAAGGAAACATACAACTCACGAAAAAGGGGCAGGATTCCAATTTAAGAACAGCTTTCTGCTCAAAGAATTTCCTAAACTTGAACCGTCTATCACCGATGCATTGACTTCTCTTACTGAATGGCCAGCAACAACGTTTTCCCTCACTATCTAAGTTAAAAACAGCACTTGCATGTAGCAGGCCGAACAATGCTTAAGCCTGATAAAAGATGTTAACACAGCCCTGGGAGTAAACGTGTCTTGAACCAACAGTTCTCATAAAGCTAGAAATGAGGAATAAAAAAGCCTTTCGGAGATTTATGTCCTAAGAGGCAAAAAAGATGTTTTTTTCTAATATTAACAGAATAAAAAATAATTATGAAAGATTAAAATAAGGTTATACTGTACAGGTTGGTAACAGCTATATAACATTGTTCTGTCCATGCAAAATAATAACAATAGTTGTTACTGTTTATTACAAGGCACTACATAATTTTACAACTCTGTAATTTTGCCACTATTCTTATCTCCATCTTACAGGTGAAGAATTGATGTCTACAGAGGTCAAATAGCTTGACCAAGTCACATGTTGGTCCACAGCACAGCCAGGTCTTAACCCCAGAGCAAAGGAAGGGAACAAATGACCCAATAACTCATGTATTTCCAACAGGAACCCCCAGACCAGGCCTGCGACTGGGCTGGGACTGTGTGTCTAAGTCCCTGTCACCTGTAATCCACCATCACCCTTTTCTGATTCCTTGGACTTCCTGCTGGTCCCAACTCTTAGCAAGCAAATGAGGAACAGCAGATAGTCATGTTTTTAAAAATACATAAATAGCTGACACAGTGTAATTGTAGGCTGACCTGGAATGATAACAAACCAAGTTTACAGGTCATATAGTGTCCTGGGTAAAAAACACCTGGTGGCTGCCCTACTGGCTCCTGAGACACTTGTAGCACCATAGGTTTCACATCAATTACTTACCTGTAGCAGAGACTGGGAAATATCTGCATTCTCAGGACTGTCAAAATGCAGGAGTTGCGAGCCAAACCCGTAGAAATGTGGCCCCATTTTGTGGAGGTCCACCACGTTGGCATCTGCACTGAACACGGTCCTCCAACCCTCTTGGTAGATCTTGGGAAGTTCCACAGAAAGGATGCGACGCTTGTTGTCAAAAAGTCCTTTTGCCAGCCATAAGGGGAGTTCAATCTTCGAGCCCTGCATCAGACAAGAATGTATATTTTTAAAAACAAATAACATAGAAAATGTGTGTGACAAAAAGGAAATACACATTGCCTGAGCAACACTGCCTGTCCTCTTTGGGGGAATGGCTGTCAAACGCAGAAGACCTGGTAGTGACCTGGAGAAATGAATTGTGTGTGCAGAAGTTTTGTCATGAAGGAATGGAGAGAAAAAATGGATTTATACAACCAAAACATGGTAGAGAACAAAAATCTAGTAGAAGAGGAAGATTTCTAACTAACATAAATAAAAGCTGTTCAGGTGGGGCGCGGTGGCTCACGCCTGTAATCCTAGCACTCTGGGAGGCCGAGGCGGGTGGATCACTCAAGGTCAGGAGTTCGAGACCAGCCTGAGCAAGAGTGAGACCCCCGTCTCTACTAAAAATAGAAAGAAACTGGCAACACAGTGAGACTCTGTCTCAAAAAAAAAAAAATGTAAATGGATTAAATATACCAATTAAAAATTGCCAAACTGAATAAAAAACAAAACCCAACTACAAGCTGCTTAAATATAAAGGCACAGAAAGGTTGAAAATAGAAGGATGGAAAAAATGTCACGTAAACACGAATCAAAACCAAGAAGCATTACTGAAGAGGAACATTTGACAATGAAAAAGGGTCACTGTATCTACCAGAAAAATAAAAATATCTGTCTAAATTAACAGAAGTAAAAGGAGAAATAGATAAATCCATCATCATAGTGAGACTTTAACATGTTTCTTTAGATAAATAAAAAGCAGCAAACAAAAAAATCAGGAAGGATAGAGAAGATCCCAATAAAACAAATAACAAATTTGACCTAGTTCACATACACAGATTATTCATTGCACACAGGACTTCACAATAGACATCTTTTCAAGTGCATATAGAATGGCTAAATTGAACGTATGCTGTGGCATAAAGCAAGTCTTAACAACTTTCAAAAGATTGAAATCATTCAAACTATGTTCTCTGACCAGAGTGTAATTAAGCTAGAAACCAAAAACAAAGGGGTAAGTAACCAAATCCTAAAATGTCTGGAATTAAGCACTAGTCTTCTAAACAACTTAGGGGTCAAAGAAAAAAAATCACATTGGAAATTAGAAAATACTTTTAATTCATTGATAATGAAAATACAACAAATCAAAACTTATACATTTAAAGTTGTGCTTAGAGGAAATGTACAGCTAAAAATGTATAAAGGAAGATTGAAAAAAATCAATGACCTAGGTATCCATCTTAAAATGTGATGGGGAGACTAACAGAAAGTTAAGTCCAAATAAAGTAGAAGGAAAGAACCAAATAAGAACTTATTGACCCAGAAAAAAATGGTACAAAAGAGAAAACTGACAGAACCCTAAGTCAGTTCTTTCAAAAGATTAACAAAATTGATAGACTCCTGCCTGGCAAGACTAATCAAGAAAGAGAGTACAATTTATCAATACCAAGAATAAAAATGGCACCACTATAATCCTACTGACACTAAAAAGAGAATAAAAGGACATTTTGAACATTGTACCAAACAGTTGAAAATTTAGATGAAATGGTCAGATTTCTAGTTAAAAACAAATATACCAAAACTTACATAAGAAGAAACAAAATCTGAAGAGTCCCATACGTACAAATGAAATTAAATGTCATGCAAACCTTCCTACACAAATCTCTCATGCAAAAGAATTCCAAATAATTAACATGGACACTCTGCCCTCAAAGAAGTAGAACATGACTCCCTACTCCTTCAGGGCGGCTGTGCATAATGACTTCTTTCCAAAGAGTACAGTATGAAAAGGTGGAGAAACCTGACAAACACCTCAGCCAGGTGATCAAGTTTCATATGAACAGTAATAAATCATGTTGACAGTAGGTACCCTTGAAATGATGTGATAAAAATGGTACTTGACTTCTGTGGTCTTCCTCCCCAGAACCCAGAACCACAGTCTAATCATGAGAAAAACATCAAACAAATTCCAATTGAGGAATGTTTTACCAAACACCTAACCAGTGCTCCACGAAAGTGTCAAGGTCATTAAAAACAAGGAAAGTCTTATTTTCTCAGCCAAGAGCAGCCTAAGGAGACATGACTACTAAATGCAATATGGTATCCTAGATGGGATCCTGGAACAGAAAAAAGGACATCACTGAAAAATTACACAAGCCCTGTGGAGTTGGAAGGGGAAATGGGAGAAGCAAGGCTTAATTTTTTTGTGATAAATCTTTTGGTACTATTTGACTTTTAAAACTTTGAGTATGTGTTGCTTTGATAAAAATTAACTCGAAACTAACAGACCAAACAAAAACACCCTTCTGAACAAAACTTAGGTGAAACAGGAAATCAAAATTAACCATTGTAAGTCATGTTCCTGGGACAAACTGGTATTTAAAGCCATAGGGCCCTAGGTTCGACTCCCAGCTCACCACTTACTGCGAGACCTTGGCCACGTTACCCAGCCTTTCTGGGCTTCAGTTCAGTAACAATACCTAACTAGAGGGTTGTTGAAGGGTTACAGAAGTAACGGACGGAAAAGCTTAAGCCCCCCCCCCCCCCCCCCGCCTCGCCCATGCTGGCATTAAGCAAGCTCTGGTGTTGATGCCGTGATCATTATGCAGGAATGAACCTGACATTTTAGGGTTCCTACACTCATCACATGCTCTTACAGCCCAAAGCGATTTTTAAGGCAAACGTGATCAGCACCCTCATCCTGAAGTATTCAGTCGGAGGCAATCCTTAAGCATTCAGCACAATGATGAATTTGGACAGTCAAAAATGAAATCAGTGTTGGAGAGAGCCTGACGACCTAGGATCAAGGCAGTTTCCCCACAGGTGAAGTCGGGAGCCCGCTGTGCGCGCAGAGGTTGTTGTTGTCTGCGGACCCGGTTACCGCAACTACAAACCCCAGAGGCCCGCGCGCCCCGACGCGGCGACCTGGGCCTCGCGGCCCGCCGGGAGCGGTAGTCCGTCCGGCGCGAACCCGCGACCGAAGGCTCACCGGGGGGACCGCGTTGTCAGAGTCGGCGCCCGCGCTCCGCTCCAGGAAGAAAGCGCCCAGGCGGGGCATGGCGGTCTCCGTGCGCACCGGCAGCTTCTCGTGAGACATCAGGATGTCGTCCAAGGACAGAAAGTTCTCCTCGGGCCCCAGCGCGCCCGACTCCACCGGACAGTAAGCCTCGGACATGGCGGCCACTTGAGCGTCTCCTCTTCCACTCGCGTGCTTCGGGGGACCTCAGGGAGTCAGGGTGTAAAAGAAGAGGAGGAGGCCGGGCGGCAATGTTGGGGAAACTCATTTCCCGCGCTCAGGGACGGGCCAGACAGGAGCAGTCGATCCAGGCGGGCCTGCCCAGGCAGAAGCAATCGACAGAGTCTGCGGCCTCGGAGCCGAGGGACCAAGGGGCGGGGAGCAGCAGGTGGGTCGGCCCGAAGTGCTCTTCCCTCTGCGTGCGGCTCCGCGTGCGCTTGTTACAAAGAACCTGCATGGCCCATTGAAGCTACAGGATGCATTTGCACTAGATTGTGGACGTTTAAATGTTTATGTGAAATTAAAAACACTTTGCAACACGTTTGGGGGCTTAAAATAAAGACATCACGTGCCTCCACTGCATGCTTAAGTCTGACCTTTCCTATAGTTTTGTTCACCGTGCAACTCTGTCAATCTTGATATTTGAAAGAAACATTAAAAAAAAAATCTCCAGCACTAGCCCCAGGTAGTTATAATGGACTAGATTATGAACTATTTGTTGTATTTGGGAGGGGGTGGATTGAGAGGGGGCTTGCAAAGAAAGGCCTTGAGTCTCCTTCAGAGCCTCCCAGCTCACCTTACCATCAACTGACAATCTCCTTTTCTGGCTCTCAATTTAAATATCCAAAAGAGGAAATCCAATTGGTCCAGTTTATCTTTTTGAGGCGGGCCACAATTGTCATAGATTGCCAGACCTCCTATAGCTGGGGTGTCTGTGTCAGGTGCCATCACTGGTCCGGTGGCTTGGGGAGGGTGACAGGGGAGGGATCACGGTCACATAGCAACAGACTTGGTGGCTCTACTCAGCCAGGGCTATGGGTGGTGGCAGATTGTTGAGATGCACAACAGAACTTAACTTCATGTAGAAGAGCATTTCTGGGGCTCCTAGAGCTGTGAGCAAAGGGCGTGTGAGAAGGGAGATGTGTATTAATCATGGGTTTTATTTTCTGTATTTTATGATGCTTTGACATCTTGGGGCCTTGGGGACTTGGAGAGGAACTGTCCCTCCAGGGTTAGCAAATTCCTGGAGATAGCAAACAACTTGCTGGTGAACACAGCTTTCATATGCAAACCAACCAATCCAAGCCTATATCCCCACACTTCCTTTATCCAGCTCACGTGCCAATATTTCCCCTGCTCTAAATGACTGTAGTAAATCACCCTGGGGCCAAGTACCAGACAACTAGACATCACCCCTAGATCCCAGAGCCTGCCAACATTATTCAAACTATTCAATCCTAAACTTGCTCAAACTTGGCCTACCCTGCCTCACCCATTCCTGCCCATGGCTACCTCAACAGAGGATCTGGGCCATTCTTTCTCTTGCTCCTTCTGCCTCCTGACTGACCTGTACTTCCCTGTGTGGCCCTGTGTGGTATGGCAAAGCCCCCTTCTTTTGAGAACTGTAGTCACCTCTATAAATTAAATTCTGAGGGCAATGAAAACAAGATGCAGTGGAGAGTCAGGGCCAAACTGTGGAAAGCCTTGTGTACTATTTAAGGAGGCTGTTCCTTAGAAAATGGGAGAAAATTGTAAGGTTTTTGAGCAAATAATAACATAAATCTAAGCTTTAAGAAGAGAATTCTAGGCCAGGCATACTGGCTCACACCTGTAATCCCAGCACTTTAGGAGGCCAAGGCAGGAGGATTACTTGAGGTCAGGAGTTCAAGACTAGCATGGGCAACATAGCTAAACATTTCTAAAAAAAAAAAAAAAAAAAAAAAAAAAATTAGCCGGGCATGGTGGTGCATGCCTGTAGATTTAGCTACTCAGGAGGATGAGGCAGGAGGATTGCTTGAGCCTAGGAGTTTGAGGTTGCCGTGAGCTATGATGATGCCGCTGTACTCTAGCCCAGGCAACAGAGTGAGACCCTGTCTCAAGGAAAAAAAAAATAAGAAGAGAATTCTAGCAGTGGGGTGAAGAAGGGAGAGATTAGATGCTGGGAAGCCAGTTTGGAAGCTGTTCAACGGGCAGCACTTGGCAACTAACTGGATATAGGGAATGAAGTATAGAAAGGAGTTAAGATTCCAGTTTTGAGCCTAGTTGGTTGACCAGGTGGATGGAGATGTCGTTAATACACAAGACGCAGGAATAGGGGCAGTTGGAGGCAAAGGATGAGTTCAGTTTGGGACACACGGAGTCCAGGAGCTACTGGACAGGCAAGTCTGCAGCCCAGTGGGGAAACCAGCCTGGATACTTTAGAGTTAGGAGGCATCTATTATACTTAGAGGTACTTCTATGAAGGTTTTTTTGCTTTATCATATTTTAAAATGTTCGATGTGCTATACAATCCAACATAAAAGCAAATGTAGTCCATAGTGATAATTTAGAATTTCTCTGATGAAATGGATGTAGGGTACTGGATAATGTTTGGGACAGAAATATAAATTAATTTGTTTAATTGAAGGCAATGCATTATTTACTGCTGAGGACAGCAAGCTATTTTTTTAATGTTGAAACAATTTAAGATAGATGCTTAACGGTTTATTGATGCCAAAGAAAGCCCTTATTTTTGTACAGAGACCAGAATATTGGCTCTAAACACAAATACCACTATTATTTTAATACTAAAGTAATAGGCCAGAGTTTAAGATAAAATGATATCGACTTGTTTTTATTATTTAATGTCTTGGCTCATGATGCCAGTATCATTCATTGCATGTATATTGTTACTCTACTTAAAATAATCTGTCTTCTCCTTGAACTAATAAAAAAGTGAATAAGCCAGAAAAAGTGAAATTAACGAAAGTTTGAGCTTATGATGCTACACTGCATCGATTCCTTTGACAAAAGTGGCACATGGTTTATCAAGTATATATCTGTCTATAGCTTAACTTCTAAGAGCCAGGAGTACTTCTCTTCTCTGAAAAAGTTGTGTTCCTTAGTGCCCGGCCAGCCAATCGAGGTATAAGATGACACTAAACAGAATTTCAGTATACTTGCAATATTCAGAGTAGGTTCAGTATATTTACAATATACAGAATTTCAGTATTCTGAAAGGTATCTGCTAGATCCCTGAAAAATAGAGAATTTTTCTAATGGAATCATTATAAGATCACAGAATCACAGAAGTACAGTGTTTTCGGACACAGCACAAGTGTTTTGGGAACAGGACAGGAGCTGCATTAGCTTGTAAGATGCAGCCTCAAAAGTCCCAGCCTCAAAAGCACACACCGGCTTTAGACGAGCAAGATCATAAGCAGCTTTAGATCTGTTCTTTTGAATACCAGGACTCTCTAAATTTCTTTCATTGCGTGGGGAGGTCATGATGCAGGTGACAGAAATCCAAATCCTGGGGGTGGGGAGGACCTACAGGGCGTTGGAAAAGAAAGAACCATGAAATGTACTGGACTCTGGACTCTATCCTTGCTCAGGCCAAAAGTTTCAGGGTTTTCCTTGACCCCTTCCCCCCACCCTTACGTTCTATAACTGGCCCATCAGCAAATGCCGACTCTACCTTCGTATTTCTAGAATCTGGCCATTTCTCATCACTCTGGTCCAAGTCACCATCATCTCTTGCTTGGATTTGTGCATTAGCTTTTTATCGATGCTCCTTGTTTCTTTTCTTTTCTTTTTTTTTCTTTTTTTGAGACAGAGTCTCATTCGGTTGTCTGGGCTAGAGTGCAGTGGTATCAGCCTAGCTCACAGCAACCTCAAACTCCTGGGTTCAAGTGATCCTCCTGCCTCAGCCTCCCAAATAGCTGGGACTACAGATGTGCACTACCACGCCCAGATAATTTTTTCTATTTTTTTGTAGAGACAGGGTCTTTTTATGTTGCTCAGGCTGGTCTTAAACTCCTGACCTCAAGCGATCCTCCTGCCTCAGCCTCCCAGATTGCAAGGATTATAGGCATGAGCCACTGCGCCTGGTCTATTCTCCTTGTTTCTGCCTGTGACCTCCTTGTTGTTCTTTAAACACTCCAGACACATTTGCTCCTCAGCACTTTGCACTGTCTGTTCCAGTATCTAAATTGCCTTTCTCTTGGATTTCCACATGGCTGGTCCCTTTTAGGTCTTCACTCAAAAGGCACCATCTCAATGAGGCCTTCCCTGGCCACCCTATCTAAAATTTTAACTATTCTCCACTCACACTTGATATCCCCCTGCTATGGTTTGAGTGTGTCCCCCAAAATTCATGTGTTGGAAACTTAATCCCCCAAGCAGCAGTGTTGAGATGGGGAGCTTAATGGAAGGTGTTTAGATCATGAGGGCTCCACCATCGTGAATGGATTAATGACGCTATAAAAAGGACTTTGGGGAGTGGGTTCTCTCTCTTCTGTTCCTCTGCCATGGGAGGACACAGAGTTTGCCCCCTTTTTGGCTCTTCTAACTTCTGCCATGTGAAGACATAGCGAGAAGGCCCTTATCAGGTGCCAGCACCTTGATCTTGGACTTTCCGACCTCTAGAACAGTGAGAGAATAAATTTCTGTTCTTTATAAATTACCCAGGCTCAGAGGCTCAGATAGTCTATTATAGCAACACAAAATGGACTAAGACATCTCCCTTTTCCCTTCATCACTGATAACTCTGTAATGTACTATTTATTTCACATATTTATCATGTTTGTCGTCTGTCACCCCTCCTAGAACATTAGCACCATGAGGGAGGGGATTCTCTTAAGTCTATTTTTCACTGCTGTATCCCCGCCACCCAGTGTAGGTTAGGCACATCATAAATATTTGTTGAATGAACTAGTGGGCTCTTTATTTACAGCAATGATATTAAATTTCCTTTAAAACATCAAGTAAAAGTTTGAAGTACATAATAGTACAGGTGATATGCAGATATTACAATGGTTACAAAATGTAGCAGTGAAGTAATGAAAAAACGAAGATAAAGTGGTAAAGAAAGAGTCAACTTAGCCAAGGGTCAGGCTAAGTCGCATATAATTCTCTAGATCTGTGAGCTTAAGTTGTTAACAATGTCATGATGAAAGCCCATTGATTGGACTCCACGAATTTAGGTTTTGTTGCAGTTTTGGTGGAACTGTACTGAATTTCACCTTTATACCAACTGTAAAAATGGAAGGCTTCAGCAAATAGAATGAACGCATTTTAAAGTAGCTGAGTTCCCTGCCTATGAAACATTGCCAGCAGCTATTTCTACTCAAATGCTGTGTTACATCAGGAATCTGACAGGCCTGGGTAGAGTCCAACTTCCATCATTTTAGTTGGCTTTGTGACTCTGGGTGAGATACCTCTTGGAATGGGGATGATCATAGTAGCTCATAGAGTTGTGGAACAACCGAGCCAATATACAGTTGACACTTCAACACTGGGGAGGGTAGAGGCGCTGACCCTGCACAGTCAAAAATCTGCTTATAACTGTTGACTCCCCCAAAACTTAACTACTAACAGCCCATTGCTGACCAGAACCCTTACTGAGAACATAAATAGTTGATTAACAAATATTTTGAATGGCATATATATTATATACTGTATTCTTACAATAAAGCAAACTAAAGAAAAGAAAATCATAAGAGAAATATATTTACTATTCATTAAGTGGAAGTGGATCATCATAAAGGTCTTCATGCTCATCTGCATATTGAGTAGGAAGAGGAAAAGGAGAGGGGTTTGTCTTGCTGTCTCAGGGGTGGCAGAGGCAGAAGAGGTGGAGGAGGTGGAAGGGGAGACAGGAGAGGTGGATACACTCAGTGTAACTTTTTGCTTTTTTAGAGACAGAGTCTCATTCTGTCACCCAGGCTGGAGTGCAGTGGTCATAGCTCACTGCAGCCTCGAACTCCTGATCTCAAGTGATCCTCCTGCTCCAGCCTCCCCTGTAGCTGGGACCATAGGTGCATACCACCACACCTGGCTAATTTTTGGGGGGAGGGGAAGGGGGAGATGGGGTCTTGCTATGTTGCCCAGTCTGGGCAAGTGATCCTCCTGCCTTGTTCTCCCAAAGTGCTGGGATTACAGGCATGAGTCACCACACCCAGCCATCAGTGTAACATTTATTGAAAACAATTCCACATACAAGTGGACCCACACAATTCAAACCCGTGTTGTTCAAAGGTCAACTGTATACAGAGCACTGAACTCAAAGCCTGGCCCACAGTACAGGCTCAATAAATGTCCTTATCATCATTATCCATGTAT
This sequence comes from Indri indri, assembly GCA_004363605.1. Taxonomy (NCBI): domain Eukaryota; kingdom Metazoa; phylum Chordata; class Mammalia; order Primates; family Indriidae; genus Indri; species Indri indri. The sequence continues at coordinate 4,374 of RJWJ010020580.1, read as the reverse complement.
GTTTGTTTCCTGCTGTATGCTCAGCGCCTAAACAATACCTGGCACATAGCGAGCACTCAAGAAACATTTGTCAAATATCTGTCATTACTGCTTATCATCATTGGTCTAGGCTTGGCTATACTTTGTCTCCTCTCCAATTCAAGTTACTAAATATACTTGAAGGTGATAATTTTTGTTCTCCAATCCAACTTTTTCCTGCAACAATTCAGGTAGAATTTATCTCCTATGAGATCAAATTATTAAAGTTTTTTTTGGGGGGGGGTGTTTTGAATTACAGTACTATGATTGAAATTTTATTATGTAAAGATAATGGATTTAAATCACTGGAGTTCATTTTTACATAATTTAAATGTTCTTTTGGTTGAGCTATTTCTTGAGCACTGCTCCAAAACGCCTTCCCTGAGATCAAAATAAATTGATGGGCACAAGGCGACCTTCTGTGTGGGTAGTGCCAATTTTAGATTCTTCCCACAGTCTTCAGCAGAAATCGTAAACCTATCTTATATATTCAGAGATTTTTCCTTAATGTGTGTGTGTCACGCTCATAAGTTGCAAAGCAGCAGCTAGTGCATCATTATAATAGAGGTACTTGTTAATCTAACCTGACCAGGCGGAGGTGGTTTCTCCTGAGTCCTCTCTCCTTGGCTTACAGTTGGCCATCTCCTCGCTGTGTCCTCGCATGGACTTTCCTCTATGTCTGTGCACCTTTGATGTCTTTTTCTATCTTTCATATAAGATACCAGTCATATTGAATTGGGCTCTACCTTTAAAACCTCATTTAACCTTAGTTACCTTCCTAAGGGCCCTATCTCCAAATACAGTCACATTGGAAATTAGGGCTTCAAACTATGAATTTTGATGGGGGCCCCAATACAGTCCATAACAATCTGGTTTCCATCTATATCATCTGATACGATTTTTAAATTTATTTTTCATTTTTAATGGATGAATAATGATTGTATATATTTATGGGGGAACAATGTGGTGATTTGATATATGTGATACTTCTTTACTGTCGCCCTAGAGCAAGGCTGGCTACAGATGCCTGATCGAACACCACCACACACACCTACCTTCCTGCTTCCTGCTTCAAATCTCCTTAAACGACACATTCTGTCTCCTTATGGGTATTTCGTATGTACACATGAAACCCATAAAAATACAGGAAAATGATGAAGAGGACCAGAAATACACAGGAACTTCTGTAGAACAGAAAGCAGATGGGACCCGATCGATAGAAAATCTGGAGCAATGGCAGACACAGCTTAAACCAAGGTGGGCAAAAACTATTTATACTACCAAGGGAATGAGAGCAGTTCAGGGATGTTCTAAGCTTAGTGAACAGATACCAGGAGCAGGTGGTGGTACCGGGACAAGAGGCGGAAGGTCTATATTCACAAGAGCCAGGTCAGGACTTGCTTCCATGGCGCAAAGGACAACTGGAAGGATGCCAAGATGATTAGCATGGCCCCCGCACCAGGATGACATGAATGTGTGAAGCATTTCATATTCTTCATAGTATCACCCACAGATGTCACGGTAATCACAAGGAGGAAACTGTACTTTTACCATGGCGATATCTGGGGTCACCGCCATATGGAAGTGACGACACCTAACATATTACTAGTAGGACAACCCGACATGATGCACCTATAAGATCATGCAGTCACAATGTATAACGAATCACCTACCAATTATTCTTGCCGAAATACTCAACCTGAATCCAGTCAAGCCTCTAGACCCAATTTTACAGGAAATATGGAGGTAAAGGAAGAGAAGTTGAGAAGCAGTTAAATGACACCAAAGGAAACAAGCAGACAAAATCAGAATGTGGGGCATTCTACGAGGACACTGCCAGTACAATACAATATTGTCTCAGGGAATCTATTGCGTAACTATAAGACCCTTGTTTGTGACCTCAGAAAGACTTAAGATGGTGCTTTGTACCCTCTCAGTTATCCCAGAAGCTCTCTAAGCATCTAAAGGCTCATGGCTCCTCCCAGCCATACATCAGTGTGTCTAAGACTCCCCAGGCTGTGGTCAGACAGCCACTTCTCAGGAGCCCAAGAGAAAGAAGGGCACATCTCAGAGACTGAGCCCAGTGACATGGTGGGACAAGACTTTGGAGGAGTCTTGGGAAAGGGTGTGTATTTTGCATGTGAGAGAAAGGCCAATGATTTGTGGCCAGAGGGCAGACCATGGCAGTTTTCAAAACATAGCTGCAAATTCTTTGAATCTGGGTGGGCGCAGTGACTGTTTCAAACAACAGAGCATGATGGAAGTGATGCTATGTGCTTCTGATGCTAGGTCATAAAAGGCAATGCAGCTCCTGTCCAGTTCCCCAAAACACTTGTCCTCAGAGCCAGGAGTCATTATATCAAAAAACGGACTCCTCTGAGGCCACCATACTAGAGAGCCCACATGGGCAGGCTGTGGTGGGCAGTCCCAGCTGATCCTGGCCTTCCTGCATCCCAATCAAGGTGTTGGACATGAGCGGGCTGAAGCCATCTTGGGCCTTCCCGAGCAGTCCATCTGACAACTGACTATCACCAAGTGACCTTTGTCAATGTCACATGAAACAGAAGAATTGCTTGACTGGGTTCTGCCTGCATTCATGATGCACAAAATTGTGAAATATAATAAAATAGTTGTTTTCAGCCAATGAAGTTTTGAAGAGTTTTGTTTTTTTTTTTTAATTTATTTGTACAGACAACTAGAACAGAATTTGGCTCTTCAAAAAGTCAATGTTCTGGGTGGGGGTGGGGAAAATGGTGGGTATGTTTAAAGGGCTATAAAAATCAAATGCAATGATTCAGCCTTGACTGGCTTCTGGTTCAAAAAAGTAGATTACAAATATTTTAGGGACAATGGGACATTTCAATACAGACTATTTGGTAATACTTTTAGGAAATTATTGTTAATTGGGTTAGATAAGATGATGGTTTTGAGGTTGTGCAGAAAAATGTCTATTTCCAAGATATACTTCCTGGTATAATTATGAGTCACGTGTCATTATGATTGCAACCTACTTTACAGTGGATCAGCAAAACAACTATACACAAAGCAAATTAGCAAAAGGTTAACAATTTGTTTTAATCTAGGTACTGGGTATATGAGTGTTCATTATACAATTCTTTCAACTTTTCTGTATGTGAAAATTTTTGAAATAAAAAGCTGAGAAAAAAAGATCAGAGAAAATGAACTCATTAAAACGTTGCCAACTTCTTTAGTCATGAAGAAAATGCAAATTATAACTAAAACGCAGCACCACCCACCAGAATGGCTAAAAAGAAAAGGCCAGAAAAGCGTTGGCAAGGCTGTGAATCAAGTGGAACTCCCTCATGGAAGTGTGAAATGGTGCGACCACTTTGGAGAACTATTGGCAGTATCTACGAAAGCCGACATATGTAAACATATTGCATCGTTATAATGCAAGTACTTGTTAATCCAACTTTTCTTTTTGTGTGTTTTCAGTTCCATCAAAATATCTTTTCCTACCATTCCTATATTTTCATATTTTTCTGGCTATTTATTATATAGTTCAATCCAGGGACTGAGAGCCAGAGTTTCTCTCAGTCCAAAGGGGGTAGGGTGGGGAGCAGATTCATTATTTTGAGGAGAAAATAGGGGAGAACAGTGGTCATTCACTCATCAAGATGTTTAAGTGTCTATTAGATGCCCCGGGACTGCAGAGACTGACACAAAGATGAGTATGAAGTGTCTGGATGGTTAAGGAGGTCAGGTAGGACATAGTAGCGGGAGCTGATAAAAGTGATGACAGAGACTGGGCGCTCACGCCTATAATCCCAGCCTTTTTGAGGCCGAGGCAGGAGGATCACTTGAGGCCAGGAGTTCAAGACCAGTGTGAGCAAGACTGAGACCCTGTCTCTATAAAAAATATTATAGAAAAAAAATTAGTCAGATATGGTGGCACGTGCCTGCAGTCCCAGCTATTTGGGAGGCTGAGGCAGGAGGATCGCTTGAGTCCAGGAGTTTGAGGTTGCTGTGACCTATGATGATGACACTGCACTCCAGCCTGGGTGACAGAGCAAGACCCTGTCTCAAAAAAAAAAAAAAGTGATGATAGAGCCTTGTCCAAAATGTCATGGAGATTCAAAAGGCATGGTGAATTTTGACGTGGACATAAGGGGGGTTTACACTGGCTTCAGAGGAAGGACCATTGGAACAGGGCCTTAGATACAACAGGATCACACTACCAAAAAAAAAAAAAAATAGAGCCTTAGAGTATTGGTAGAACTTTTTCAGCAGGCCTGCAAATGTGGGGAGGGGTCATTCCAGGCCCAAGGATCAACCTCAGGCAAAGATGTGGAATTGTACAAGTTTAGGACAAAACATCTCTTCTTCTTGCTGTGC
>RJWJ010020579.1:0-28901 GCA_004363605.1 Indri indri | reverse complement strand
GGGTATATATACACCTAATGGGTGCGGTGCACACCATCTGGGGGATGGACATGCTTGAAGCTCTAACTTGGGTGGGGCAAAGGCAATATATGTAACCTAAACATTTGTACCCCCATAATATGCTGAAATAAAAAAAATAAAAAATAAAAAATGGGACTTGATTAAATTTAAAAGCTTTTTCACAGCCAAGGAAATAATCAACTGAGCAAATAGACAACCTACTGAATGGGAGAAAAGATTCACAAGCTATATATCTGAAAAAGGGCTAATAACCGTAATCTACAAAGAACTCAAGCAAATCAGCAAGAAATATCAAACAGCCCCATCAAAAAGTGGGCAAAAAAAAAAAAAAGTGGGCAAAAGATATCAACAGAAGCTTTTCAAAAGATAGACAAATAGCCAATAAACACATGAAAAAATGCTCAGTGTCACTAATCATCAGGGAAATACAAATTAAAACCACAATGAGATATGATATCATTTTACCGCTGTTAGAGTGGCTTTTATTAAAAGTTCAAAAATATTAGATGCTGGCATGGATGCAGACAGAAAGGAACACATACACTGTTGGTGGGATAGCAAATTAGTACAACCTTTATGGAAAACAGTATGGAGATATCTGAGAACTAAAAGTAGACCTACCATTTGATCCAGCAATCCCACTACTGGGTATTTACCCAAAGGAAAAGAAGTCATTTTACCAAAAAGGCAACTGCACTCAAATGTCTATTGCAGCACAATTCACAATTGCAAAGATGCGGAATCAACCCAAGTGCCTATGAATTCATGAGTGGATTAACCAAATGTGGTATATATATTCCATGGAATACTACTCAGCCATGAGGAAGGATGACTTAATGCCTTTTGTAGCAATTTGGATGGAACTGGAGACCATTATCCTAAGTGAAGTATCTAAAGAACAGAAAAACAAACACCACATGTACTACCTATTAAACTGGAACTAACCAATGAGCACACACGTGCATAGAAGGAAGTAAAACTCAACAGAAATCAAGTGGTAGGAATGGCGGAGGAGGGGATGGGCAATAACCTACGTAATGAGTACAATAAACACTATCTGGGTGACGGGCACACTTATAACCATGACTCAAGCTTTATAAAAGTGATCCATGTAACCAAAAACATTGGTACCCCTATAATACTTTGAAAAAAATGATAAAGATTGGGATTATTGAAATTTAGTGATTTAGAAAAGGGGCCTATGGAGCTGAAACTCAGACCTCTTGGAGAGAGTGTATCTTGGCTATTGGTGTTTTTTTGTTTGTTTGTTTTTTAATCAGAGGAGAAGCACCATAGATCTGCAACCCAGAAGTTTGAAGATAGGATGCCAGTATGCTGGTGCTGTTATTTTTAAGGGGGTAATGAGGATAGTTCTAAAACTGTTAGAAAAACTATACCCTGGATTCAGCTCTTGCCATAGGAACAAGCTATTACTGCAGGTGCTGGCACAGCAAGCAGGGGAAAAGCCCACAAAAAGCAAACAGAAAGGAGTAAGTCCCTCTTCCTCTAACCTTCCAGTCTCTCTGGAGCACGCCCTATTATCAGAGCTAAAATGGAATCCCATAGGAAACAGGAATGTGGTTTCCAGAGTGCTAGCATCAGAAAGCTGACTAAAGAAGAGTGAGTTTTGAGTTGAGAGATAATAATAATTGGGACAGCAAATGTTTTAATTGCAAGTTTTATTTATTTAATAGATATAGGACCATTAAGATGTTCTTGCTTTATTAACTAGATTTTTGGTAGTAATTTTCCCATTTCATGTTTAATAAATATTAATAAAATTAAGGAAATTAATTTTTAAAATTAATTGGTATAAAGTTGTATATAATGTCTTGGAACATTTTTAAAGACTGTAGCATCTGTAGAGTGATCTCTTTTTTTATTTCTGGCTTTTTGGTTATTTATGTTTTTTTGCTTTCCTTCTTGGTTTGTTTTGCTAATGTATTATCAGTTTTGTTGGTCTTTTGAGTTATATCAACTTTGGTTTTGCTGATTTTTTAATTATAAAATTCAAAAATTAAATTTTTGCTTGAGTATTAAGAATACTTCCTTCTACTTTCTTTAGGTCAATTTTCTTGAGATGGATACTTGGGTAATTAATATGCATCTTTTCTTTTAAAAAAAAATCTATGCATATATAATAATGCCCCTGTAAGCATGACTGTAGCTGTACTCCATATTTTCTATGTTTATTGTATTTTTATTAGCATTCAGTTAAAAATGCTTTTTAAAATTTTGATTGTAATTTTTTGAAACATGAATTACTTAGGAGTTAACTGTGTTGAACTACTGATGAGTCAAATAAAACTCCTTTGCTTAGAAACCATATGGACAGTAGGACCTCATTTTTTAATCTATAAGAACGAATTACATAATCTAGCAAGGAGTCAATTAAAATGCCCTGTTCTTATATTCTGTTCATAAGGAGGAGAGAAAGGAAACTGCATGTAGGCTTCAAATCACTCACGAAGTGATGGTGGCACCTATCACTAAAAGTTATGTCAGTGAGCACCAGTGAGATAATTTCATTTCTAAAATATTCCAATAAGTCACCATATGTTCCCATATAGGTCTGTAGGCAGGAATGAGTGATACTTTATGATCATATGGTTTGGGGAAACCATGACTACAATTACTTATATATCTTTGTTAGATCAGTTATATTGTCATCATGAACTCTTTAATTTATTGGCACAGAGATAATGATTGGTTTGTTACTATTGACTTGTTAGGCATAGAGATGAGAACCAAGAAATTATGACTTTTCCCTGTATAGAAATTAAAATATTATAAAGATGTATAAATACAATTTTATACAGAAAATGACATACATCATCCAAGGGTATAAAATATGCAATATACAAGCTATTCTATTTCAAAAGATTATATTATGTTGACATAACTGACATTGCCCATTCTAACTCTATTACTAACACAAACTATACATTTGCCTTTTCTCTATATTTTATTACATGTGTATTAAATGTATTTTACATGTGTGTGTGTATGTGTATACATATACATGTATTTTTGGAGATGGGGTGTCAGGTGAGGGCATCCTTAGAAAACAGAAATGTGTTAGGTACATAGCCTAGAACCACATTGCTTATCTGAACTTTGCAGGGAATAAATGTGTATTTGTACTGCGTTTTTTTTTAATGGTTTCTCCTTGGCTTTCTTCTCATCAGTCCAAATTTCTTTTGCTTTGAAGCAATGCCTCCTTCACCTTCCCCCATACTCACAGTGCCTTAGCCTATTTCTTCATATAAGGTAAAACTGTAATCATAAAAATCGTTTATTAACTGAGATAATCAGTTATTCTCCTCCCTATGTATTTAAGAAAAAAATTCAAGGGAAACACTTTGTTATATCAATAATTAAGACTTGAAAACTTAAAGGGATTACATTGCAGAGGACAGGGCGATAGTATTATCATTTGATCCATTTATTATTTTGTTTTCTAAGTAGATGTAGACCACTGAAATATCTTTAGTATGCTATCTAGCTAAGTTAGAATTAGAATGGATATGTCATATATTTTTAGAAATAGGAATAATGATAACTAACTCAAAGTGATTTTGTAGTAATACATAATCCAGGTAAAATGCTTTGTACAGTGTTGAGAACACAGGTAGTGTCTAATAAATAGTGGCAATTATTTGTATAGTTACCATTGTCATTATTGTTATCATCTAGTAATTTTTGAACACATACGTAGGCATATTTATGCAGAATTATTATTCTCTCTAAGTGGCAAGAATCTAAGTGTTGGATTTTTGAGCTTATTTTCATAATGAAGAAAATATAAACCATACATCTAGGGCTGCTGATAGCTTACAGATATAAATAAGTAATATTCTCAGTTCAGTTTACAGGTAAAAAATGTGGCCACACTGGGGTGCACAAAGTGGATTTTCTGATTTCATGAGCTATCTAACAAGTATTCCTTGAGTCCATATGCTGGTTTATCAGCCTCTTCATGGCATTTTTAATCTCCTGATTTCTCAGGGTATAAATGGCTGGATTCAGGAGAGGTGTGATTACTGTGTAAAACACAGCAAGAAACTTGTCCACCCAAGTGATGCTGAGTGGCCACAAATAGATGAAGATGCAGGGTCCAAAGAAAAGCACCACTACTGTGATGTGGGAAGTACAGGTAGAGAGTGCTTTTGATGCTCCATCTTTAGAGTGAAGGCGGACAGTTAATAGGATATAAGTGTAGGAGATCATCAAGAGAATGAAGCAAGTTGTTGCCAAAACCCCACTGTCAGCATTAATCACTGTTCCCAAAGTATGAGTATCCATGCAGGCTAGTTTGATCACCAAAGGGATATCACAGAAAAAGCTGTCCACTACTTTGGGTCCACAGAAGGGCAGATCCAAAATCATTGCCAGTTGACTCATGGCATGCAGAAAGCCAATGATCCATGATATCAAAACTAGCCAGATGCACTTTTGTCTGTTCATGATGCTGGAGTAATGGAGTGGCTTGCAGATGGCCACGTAGCGGTCATAGGCCATTGTCACGAGAAGCACCATCTCACCCCCTCCAAAGAAATGAACACAAAGGATCTGACTCATGCAGCCCACAAAGGAAATGGTCTTATTATCCTTTAGAAAGTCTGTGGTCAGTTTTGGAGTAGTTACTGAGGAAAGGCAGAAATCGACAAATGAGAGGTTGGCTAAGAGAAAGTACATGGGGGAATGGAGACGGTGGTCATTGATGATTAATAGCACGACAAGGAGGTTACCCACAATGGTCATCAGGTAAAGTATAGAAAATGGCAACAAGAGGAGTGTCTGGAGCTTCCTTGAATTACAAAGTCCCTGAAAAATAAACTCAGACACAGCAGACCGGTTTGCTTCTTCCATTTAGTACAGTATGTTCCAAGGGGACCCAAAGAAAAAGAGATGAACTGAGAACTTCTAGAATAGAAAGAAAAACTTAATGTCAGTTACTAGTGAGTAGATAAATATGTCTCATGTACAAAATTGAAATTTTACCATTTTAATAAACTCAAAATGGAAAATAAATCTTTCTTGAATTTAGATCTATGCACAGCCTTGTGGCTAACAAGGGGAGCTAAGTGTCGAAGGGTAGGTCAAAAAATTTGCCCTTTAGAATTGTAATTCTTAGGGCTATCAAAAATGGATTAGCTGATTAAAAATGTCAGAAGTAAATGTTTTTCATAAACAATTTCTTCAAGCCTTGAATCTACCTCTCCTCCAGGGAATCAGAAAGATCTATCTTTAGTGCATAGCTATAAAGTATATTAGGAGGCTTTTTATTTTACCAGGGTAAATCCAGGGCAATAATGTAATGCTACATTTCTGATAAAAACACATGGTTCTCAGAAATAAATCTATTGCTAAGTGGAACGTATGAGTAGACTGAATTGAACCAAAGTTGATTATAAACATGGGAAAAACTATTCATTAAATGACTTAAGAAAGGATGTTTATATTCCAAAAGAGACCCCAGATGCTGACTGCATGTTTCTAGCTTTACATAGTTCCCTGCATTTTGAATTTCCTGTGAGAAGTTATTTCCACAAAATCATATATTCCATGGCCTGAGCAATGCCATTTACTGATTTATTGTCATACATGGACTTGCCCTTCACTCTCACTAGTAAGATAGATTTCTTTTTTGAGATGAGCTAAAATGATAGATATTTGAAAGCTACTTTTAGTCGTGACTGTCCTTCATGGGAGAAAATATAAATTCTAAGTTCATTTGTGTTTAAATTATTCATCTATATTATTTAAATTGACCTCTGTGGAAATAGGAAATATTTATATTTTCCATAAGCCAGAAAACCAAATCCTTTTTTCTATTTCTTTCTCCTTCTCTCCCTCCTTCTTTCATTCTATCCTTCTTTTCTTCCTCCCTTCCTTCCTTTCTCCTTTCTTCGTTTCTTCTTTTCTCCCTTTCTGTCTTGCTTCGTCTTTCTTTGTCTCCCTTTCTCTTTTTTTTACTTTACCCATTTCAGGCTAGAAACTGAAAGATTTAAAAAGTTGACTAATTGGCACATGGTATGTACCAGGTCTGTGTTAAGCACTTTGCAAACATTATATTTTATTAATTACAACATTTATTTCCATTCTGCAGATTTGAAAGCTTTACTTTCCCAAGTCATGCAGCTAAAAGTGGCAAAGCAAGAATCTGGACTGAGGGCTGTCTGACTTCAAAGCCTCCAATATAACTTCCCTACTAGAAATAGTTTCTGATGGGAATCTTGAGTTTGAGGAGACTAAAAAAATTACTAAGATTTGTGAAATAAGATATTTTACTTTATAAAGAGGTAATCCGGATACAAGTTTAAATGGCCAATTACAACAGGAAAAGAACTTTATGTTTTATTAAAACCATTTCAATGTCATTGTTTGTCTTCAGATTGGAATGTACTTAACCTTAATGACTAAGCTTTTTTACATTTACTACTTTGATCAAGTGGTAGAATGACCCAAATCCAAAAAAATTTAGAAAATATTAAGGCAAGTTGAATGGCCTAGAAAAATGATTCTTCCCAAATCTTGGTATCTGGGAACTTCTAAGATTGTAGAAGAATAGTGCTTTTTGTTAGTGTGTGAGACTTTAAGGTAAGAGTCCCAGGGATTAGTTGGGAGAGAAAATCTAAAATATTTTCAGTAAGTATATCAACTAAATAACACATTTAGAGCTCTAAGATCAATATGTATGCATGGAAAAATGCTACATAAAAAATTATTCTTAAATTAGTGGTGGGATGAAAGTGAAAGTTCAAAAATCAGGTAGGTTGTAATATACTCACCCTACAGGAATCACCTATAAAACCACATTCTTGGTGGATAACGCTTACTCTAGATTCTGTCTTAACTCTGAAATGAAGTCCAATTTGTTTTCTGCAGTGACCAGTGTTGGTGACAAAGTATGTACTTCAGTGTGGCACATATATACCATAATGAGTAGACTCTGGGATGGAAACTTTCCAGCTCTGTGTTTTAGATAGAGCCAAGAGTTTGGAAACAATTTTGCTTTCATGCTCCTCAGGGATCCTTAGCTCCCAACTTTCCCTAAATTGAAGACATCATGTAATACTACATCCTTTTCAATGTTAGGTTCAAGTTAGAGCAGTTAAATACAACTAAAAATGTAAGATGAGAAAGTGTAAACAAAGGATAAAAAGTGTTAGCCAGGATGTGGAGAAATTGGAACCCTTGTACATTGTTGGTGGCAATGTAAAATGGCGCAGCAGCTATGAAAATAGTGTGGAGGTTCCTCGAAAAACTAAAAACAGAACTACCCTATGATTTAGCAATCCCACCACTGGGTATCTATCCAAAGAAATGAAATTAGTATGTCAAAGAGATATCTGAACTTCCATGTTCATTGCAGAATTATTCACAATAGTCAATATATTGAAACTTCCTAAGTGTCCATGGACAGATGACTCAATAAAAAAAAAACGTGGTATATACATACAATGGAGTATCATTCCACCTTAAAAAAGAAGGAAATTCTGTCATTTGCAACAACACAGATGAACTTTAATGGCATTATACTAAGTGAAATAAACCAATCAGTAAGACAAATACTGCATGATTCCACTTATGTGAGGTATCTAAGATAGTCAAGCTCATAGAAGTAGAGAATACAATAATGATTTCCAAGGGCTGGGAGAGAAGGGGATTGGGAGGCATTCAATGTGCATAAAAATTCAATCGAATAAGTTCTAGAGACCTACTGCACAACATAGTGCCTATAGTTAACAATATGGTATTGTATACTTCAAAATCTGTTAAGAGGGCCAATTTCATGTTAAGTGTTTCTACAAAAACCAAAACCAAAAAACCAAAGAATGAAAATAAACCTCCTAAACCCAAAAAACCACACACGAAAACAAACGAAAACAAAGAGATGCAAGGAACCTTTGGGAGGTGTTGGATATGTATATTACCTTGATTGTGGTGATGATATGATAGGTGTTTACATATATCCAAACTCATCGAATTGTACATTTTAAATATGTACAGTTATTGTATATCAATTATAATTCAATAAAGTTGTTAAAAACAAAATGGTTCTATTATTCTGTTTGTTAGGAGGATATAACACTCTTCTATTTAGTCTGTATCTACCATGTCATAAAATTGAACTGATATGTCCATCCCAGCAAAAGTTAGATTTGTTATGTAGGTGGGCAGGTGACAGCCAGCTTATCATAGGCGTGTTGCAGCTGTGCTCATGATTTAAGGGCCTACTTGAACTTCGGCTTCCTATGACTCAGAGGAATGTTTAGGTTTCATCATTCTAAGGGCTTCCCTGAGCAGAGTTCTGAAAATGAACAGTTTGAGCATAAAAACATATTTTGAACATTTCTCTAAGTGATGAAAAGATAATGGAAGGATAGTTTCTAATTCATACTTTATTAAACAGATAATATATTAATACAGCATAATTTAATAAGATTCAAATAATTCATTAGATACATTTAGAGCAAATAATGAAGGCCCCTTCATCTCTCCTTCCCACTCTTATCTACTCTTGGGTTGTAACAACTATCAAGCTTGGGCTACTTCTCTCTATTTCCTCCCCCTCCCTGCCTCTGGTAACAACAATTCTACTCTGTTTCTGTTTACTTATTAAGGTTTTTTCCCCCCAAGATTCCACATATAAGTGAGATCATACAGTATTTTTCATTCTGTGCTTGACTTATTTCATTTAGCACAATGTCCTCCAGGTTCATCCCTGTTGTCACAAATGGTGGTAGATACTTCTTTTGTAAGGCTGAATATTACTCCAGTGTGTGTGTGTGTGTGTGTGTGTGTGTGTATGTATGTATCCATATATCTATATATGTATTATCATTTCTTTATCCATTCATCCATTGGTGAACACTTAAGTTGTTCCCATGTCATGGCTATTGTGAATAATGCTACAATGAACATGGGAGTATAGGAGTGCAGATACCTCTACAAGGTGCTGATTTCATTTTTTTGGGTATACATACAACAGAGGAATTGCTGAGTCATATGGTAGTTCTATTTTTAGTTTTTTGATAATCATCAATGCTATTATCCATAATAGCAATTATCCATAATTGCTGTACTAATTTACATTTCTACCAGTATTGTAAAAGGGTTCTCTTTTCTCCACATCCTTGCCAACACTCTTTATCTCTTCTTTTGGATAATAGAAATCCTAATAGGCGTGAGATGATATGCCCTTGTGGTTTCGATTTGCATTTCCAGAATCATACATACAGTATGTTACCTTTTGAATCTGGCCTTCCTCACTTTGTACTTGAGATTCATCAGTGTTGTTGCATGTATCAGTAGATGTAATATTACATTACATGGATGAACCACTCTATATGTATCCACTCTCTACCTTAGGATAGTAGGGTTGTGTCTAATTTTTATTGATTAAAAATAAAACAGTGTGAACATTCATGTACTTACATTACATAAGTTTTTATTTCACTTGGGAAAATACCTAAGAGTGAATTTGCTTGGTCAAATGGTTTATTGCATATTTAATGATATAAGTCTTCTTAAGTCTTTCAAAAAGATGAAATGAATGGCCAATATCCACATAAAAAAGTCTATAAGCATATTTATCATTAGCGTTGGTGCAAGTTGTTTAAAAGTTTTCTCTCTATGATACTGTATAAAACCAGAAGTATTCTGCCTTAAACAGGGCCTTCAGGTGGCAAAGTTTGGAACATGAGAGTGGAATTTGAAAATTTCAGAAGTTCTAATTTTGGATGACCTAGTTTTCTCTAGTGAAGTCAAAAGAATTTATTGAACATTTTCATAGTGCATAGCCTATTCACAACTGGACACATCAGATGAAAGAGATCCTGAGTGTTGTGGATTATACCAAAGCCCATGCCTGCTTTCTCACCCTTGCTACTTTCCTTGAAAGCTATTACTAATATTTTGTGTTGATTTATATATCAGGGTATTAATAAAATTATAAAACTCAGTTAATATTATTAGGCAGAAAAGGAATATCATGGCAAATACCTTGAATAAGAATAAGATTTAAGTGGGAAAGGTAATATTCAGGTTCTAAGTGCTAATTTTTATCATCAAATACTTCAAGGCAGAATACTCACTAAAGAGGGAGTAAAATATGAATGTAAATATATCTCACATGCCAGGAGTTTCTACTCATGTCATCTGACCTAATTTTTACAAGAACTCCATAAAATAAATCTTAGAGGTGACAGGTTGTATCTCTGAATGTAAGTTGTTGGAAGTCACAGAGCCAGAAAGCAGCATGACTGCAGCCCACATCTAAGGTCCTCTGACTCTTACTTCTGTGGTGCCATTCTGACTTTGTTAAATTCTAAAGGCTTAGTTTCCATGGCAAATAACTGATCATCATAGCATTTTGGAAATTTGCTTCCATGTGGTTCATTCAGATTCTTCCTCACACAAATTGTTAATCAACAATACTGTTACTAATCAATTTCTTATTCAGAAATATCTGTTAAATACCATTATATATTTCTGCCCATAGCCATCCCTTAATACGGAAGAACTATGGATTTTGATACAAGAACAGGGCTTCCTGAATCTTGATACCTAGGGAGCTCTGGGACTGTGTAGAAGGCATCCCACTTGGTGCTGGAATGTCCTTTACTCTAGAGAGTCCAGAAGTCAGTCCCAGGAATTAGCTGAAAACAAAACCCTCAAGGTCTCTGGAAGATTTATAAGACTTTCAGAAGATCCCAGTGGTTATATACAGAAAGTTGATATTAAACATCTCTGAAATTTGGTTTAAATGTGAAGAAGAAAGGGAAGTAAGAGAGATGTTAAGAAGTTAGTACAGCATATAAGATTTATCTCCGTTTGGAATCATCATTATCTGTGATCTCATGGATAAAGCTGATTTCAAATTCCAACTACATTTTGAAACAGTTAGAACCCAATGAAACAAGCAATACAATTTTTGTTTGAATATTGTTACTAAGAACATTATCCTTAGTGTGGAATATATTTACCGTGGAAAATAGCTTCAGTGGTGAGCAAGTCTAGAGCTCTGTGTTGTGAGTAGTCAATGTTTATGGACAGATTATCTATGCCCTGTTTTGTGGAAACTCTTAGTTTTTGAGTTTCCATAAATTGAGCATCATCTGACAGGGAGCCTTTTCTCAAATTCAGAAGCAAAGATATAAAGTGAATCAATTACAATGATTCTAGAAATGGAAGTAGAGTAGAATTTTAAAATACACTTTTCTTGATTTGATTTTGTGGGAGTGAAACAATTTTAATTTATTTTGATCTATAGCTATAGTTCTTTTTTTATTTTTATTTTTTATTTTATTTATTTTTTTCTTTTTTGAAACAGAGTCTTGCTCTGCCACCCAGACTAGAGTGCAGTGGTGTCATCATAACTCACTGCAACCTCAAACTCCTGGGCTCAAGCAATCTTCCTGCCTCAGCCTCCCAAGTAGCTGGAAGTACAGGTGTGTGCCACGACATCTGGCTAATTTTTTCTACTCTTAGTAGAGACGGGGTCTTGCTGTTGCTCAGGCTGGTCTCGAACTCTGAAGCTGAAGTGATCCTCCCACTTTGGCCTCCCAGAGTGCTAGGATTACAGGCGTGAGCCATCACACCCGGCCTATAGCTACAGTTTCTGTATTGGAGCTAAGATGTTCATTCCTGTTGCAACAGAGGTCACATGACTTGTGTTGGTGGAAGGTGATGGCCAGCTGTGACAGCTGAAACCCCAGGCTGGTCACTGACTTGCTGAACCAGTAGCTGAGTGGCCACCTTGAACTACTATTTTTGTGAGACTTGTTAAAAGCAGAGAAATATTTTAGGTGACAGAATTCTCTACACTCACTTACCAGTTAATATTGCGTAAATTAAGAGCAAAAAAAGTTTAATTTATGCTTCTCTAGGTAACATAGCAATATTAGGTGGCTGTCCTTTACTTTTATTGGTGATGGTTCTTTACTGTAAGTACCCAAAAGTATACCTGATAGCTTATCTCTGGCTTCTTAAAGTGCACACAGAATATTTTATGAGACAGACTGGACATGCTAAGAATTAATACATTCCTTAAAAATTATGAAATACTCCAGACACCTTGCCCTTAAATTGACACAATTCTAAATCACAGAGTCTATATAGTCTACTAGAGGGCCACAGTAGGCTTGCATCCCAGGTATGTTTCTCAACACAAGCATCCTTCCCTTCTCAGTATTACTTCCTCATTAATGCTTCCAAAAAATTAGCTTTGAAATAAACTACCTGCATTTAAAGTTTGTCTTTGAATCTTCTTCTGAGGGAACCCAAGCTAAGTACCTAAGTAGAGCCCCTAGTCCTATGTATATAACCAATCATTCTATATGATGATTCTTGACATTCACCAAAGGAAGTTTTCAGCTTATTTGTGAACCTTATGGGAAGCATGAGGGATGTCATTATATCCTTTTTTATGGTCAAATGACCACGAGTTAAATTATAAAAAATTATTTATAGATATTGCTGAGGTCTGCTAAAATAACTAGTATCATTGTGGATTCACATTTACCATAGTAGTAAAAGCAATGAATAAATGCACTATAGGAGTAGAAGATGTATGCTAAGTAGGTAGATGGTATGTCCAGTTAAACGTCTTCTTAAATGGCAAATATTTAAGAGGAGATGTTCAACACATAGGTGGATGTACAGTTTTAGAGCTCCAAATACAGATCTGGTCAGCAAAATCTGTCATAATGTCCATGTTTGCTCAATCTTTGTATTGCAATATTTATATCTTTGTTCCTTAATGTATAGATGACAGGATTCAAGGCAGGGGTGATGGCAAAGTCAGCAATGAACAGATATTTGTCAATTGATGATGTGGGGAAAGGCCACACATAGAGAAACATGCATGGAGTGAAAAAGAGAACAACCACGGTGATGTGAGCTGACAAAGTGACAAAGGCCTTGGATAAGTCTCCTGAAGAACGTTTCCAGACGGTGACCAAAATGAAGATATAGGAAAGGACGAGCAGAAAGAAGGTGCCCAGGCTCATAAACCCACCGTTGGCAGCAACAACGAACTCAAACTTGGCTCCCTCTGTGCATGCAAGTTTTATGACCCTGGGAAAGTCACAATAAAAGCTGTCTACTTTATTAGGGCCACAAAAAGGCAAGTTTATAACAAAAGCAAATTGAGACACAGCGTGGATCACCCCAGTTACCCAGCCAGTGACTACAAATGAAACACACATTTTAGGGCTCATAATGTTCAAGTAGTGGAGAGGCTTACAGATTGCCATGTACCTGTCAAATGCCATGGCTATGAGCAACACCATCTCCACCCCTCCCATGATGTGGATGAAGCATATCTGAGTCATACAACCTTGAAAAGAAATTATTTTGTATTCATTTGAAAGGTCTGAGATCATCTTGGGGATTGTGGTAGAGGAAACCCACACATCATTGAAGGACAGGTTGGCCAGCAGGAAGTACATAGGGGACTGTAGGTGAGAATCAGCAATTACCAAAAACACAATGAAGAGATTTCCCAGGATGATCACTAAATACAGCAAGGAGAATGACAACATGAGAAAAACTTTTGTTCCTTGCGAAGTAGACAGTCCCAGCAACACAAACTCAGAAACCATGGAGTCATTTAGTCTATCCATTGACGTGGGCAGAAGAGCTGATTTCAAACCACCTGAAGATAGAAAATGATGAGTCAGAATGAATGGTACTGAAGTGTATTCCCCATTTATCCTGCCAGTTTGCTCTGTGGGTTGCATATTTGAGAGTTAGAAATCATTAAATTAGATAAGAAAAAATAAAGGAAACAGAAGAATTATGGTGATCAGGAGAGTGATTCTACAACAAAGAAAGAAAATTATAAATATATTAGGTAGAGGCAAGTGGGATTACTTCCCTTCATAATCCATTATGACACTTTTTATTTTGTTTTATTTTGCCTTCCAAGGATTTCTAGACATTTTCCTTGGCCACTTACCTAGGTGTTGTTCCACGATAGTAATCTCGGGTAACAGAAATTACTCACCATTAATGCTCTCAAAGTTGGTTGAAAATTTTTCTTAGATGAATTTCTTATTTCACTGGTGAAATAGAGATTTTTAGCCAAAAACTGTTCAACACGTTTCACCTTATTTCACCTTATGCATATGTTCGGTTTTTGTTTGTATAATTTACTATGGCGATCAGGTGCACAGACTGAGGTTATTCATAATGTTTAGGTCATGACATGTTATTATTATAGTGCATGCATGGACCTCAATATTCAATAAATTATGGACAAAACGAAATACCTGTTAGCAAGTAAAAATGTTATTTAAATAATGATAATATTAATAGATAATACTTATGTTCTTCGAGGGAGAGCTTTGTTCTAAGCATACTATCTGTTTTAAATCTCATAAAATTCAATATATAAATACTGTTTTATTAGACCCATATATAAATGACGAAACTGAGTCTCAGAAGGATCAAGTGTTGGAGCCAGGACTTGTATCCAGAAGTGTAGAACCCTGTAATCCATGCTCTCAACCACGGTGCTCTGCTCTTTAAGGACCGCTCCTTCAAGTATACCCTGGATCTTCCCCAAATATCCTTCAGTTAAACTTCCTTCAACTTTTGCATCCTTTTAACTATCAACATAGTAAACTTTCTTTTTGAATAATCAAATCTTTTTCTAATTACTCTTTTCTCTTCCCAATCCTTCATTGGCAGTTCTTACTCTTTGTTCATTCAATAAGTCAAAACAATTCTGTTTCCACAGATGCCTTTTTTACAGAAAGAAAATCTGGATTCTTAGTACCTCACACAGTGATCAGTGTTCAATGGTCATTGTTCTTGATCTCCTTGTAGTATTTGATCCCGTTTATGATGGCCTTGTTCCTGTAACTGCTTTGCCTTTGGCTTCTGCAAAGTCATTTCTCTTCCTACCTCTCGCCAACAGAAACTCCATTTGTTCAAGCCGTGGGCTGAAATCTCTAAATTTTAGAGGAGAGTGGTCTTATCTGAGATCAGGAGCATATTCCCCCTTTCTTCCTTTGTCTCTCTTCATCTCCATCTCTTTAATTTTTCCTTTGCATTTGTTTGGGCTAGAAACTGGGAGATTAAAATGTGTGTTAACTCACACATATTATGTACCAGGTCTGTGTTAAGCGTTTTACAAAATTATATTTTAATCATCATAACATTTATTTTCATTTTGCAGATGTGAAAAATTGATTTTTCCTAGTCATACAGCTAGAAAGTGACAACTGGAATATAAACAGAGATCTGTACGATTCCAAAGTTTCCAATATAACTTCCCTATTAGAAATGGCTTCTGGTAAGAATCTTGATTTTGAGAAAACTAAGAAAAAAGATAAGGTTTGTAAAATAAGGTCTTTTATTCTATGAAGAGAATCTAGATACGAACAAATTTAAAAGACTAATAACGATAGGAAAAGAAGTTCATGTTTACAATAAAATTATTTCATCATCATTGTTTATTTTCAGATTAGAATGTACTTTACCCTGTTAATGACTGAGTTTTTTTGCATTTACTACTTTGATCAAATAGTAAATCAAGAAAAATTCGAAAGAAATTAGAAAATATCAGAGTAAGTTGAATGACCTGTAAAAAATACTGGAGTCTAGAAGTCCCAGGGGTTAGTTGGAAGAGAAAACTCATATATTTTCCTTCAAATAGATCAACTAAATAATATATTATGAACTCTAAGCCTAATAGGTAAGTATGGAAAAAATGCTACAGAAAAAAATTATTCTTTAATTAGTGAATGGGATGAAAGTGAAAGTTCAAAAGTCAGGTAGTTTGTGATATATTAATACTTACCCTACAGGAATCACCTCTGAAACCAGAGTCTTCTTGGCTGATAAGGCTCACTCTAGATTCTACCTTAAGCCTGAAATAAAGTCCGATCTATTTTCTGCAGGGACCAGTGTTGATGAGGATGTGTCCTCAGTGTGTAATAGTGTATAGAGTAGCCTCTGAGCTGGGAGACTTTCCAGGTGCATTTTAAATAGAGCCAAAAATTTGGAAAGATTTCCTTATTCTACTCCTGGGGGAAATTGAGTCCTCATGTATAATGAGCCATTTTCAAAGTGAGATTCAGGTTAGTCCAGTAAAATACAATAAAACAGTGATTAAAAATGTAACAAAATGCAGTTTAAAATATGTTTATATTCTCTCTCACAGGCAGATTTAGCTTTCTTCCTTTTGGTCTGTTTCTACCATGACATAAAATTGAACCAAGATGTCAGTTCCAGTCCCAGCAGAAGTTTGATGAGTTATATAGGTGGGCAGGTGACAGCTGGCTCATGTTGCAACTGTGCTGTGCTTATGACTTAAGAGCCCACTTGAACTTTTCCTTCCTGACTCAGAAGAGCCCTGAAAATTAATAGTTTAAGTGTAAAACCATGTTGGCATGTGTCTAATTGATGAAAAGACACAGTAGTACCCCCTTATCTGTGGGGGATATGTTCCAAGACTTCCACTGGATGCCTGGAACTGCAGACAGGACCAAACCCTATACACATGTTTTTTTCCTATACGTACATTCCTATGGTAAAGTTTAATTTATAAATTAGGCATGATAAGAGGTTAACAACAACTAATAATAAAATAGAACAATTATAATACTATGCTGTAGTAAAAGTTATGTGAATGTGATAGGTCCAGCTCCTCTCAGTCTCTCAAAATATGTTGATATTTTCAGACTGAGGTTGACTGCAAGTAACTGACACCCTGAATAATAGAAACCAAGGAAAGTGAAACCATAGATAATGGGGGACTACTAGAAATAGAATGTGATTACAGAAATAAACCCATACATGCATAGTAATTGATTCTTGACAAGGTGCCAAAATTCTTGACAAAGGTGCCAAAGGTGTTCAATCAGAGAAAAAATAGTCTTTGCAATTGGTGGTTCCTGGACGACTGGATATCCATACTCAAAAGAATGAAGTTGGACCTGTACTTCACACCACATACAAAGATTAACTTAAAAGAATCAAAGTCCTCAAGGGAAGACCTAAAACTATAAAACTATCCGAAGAAAACATAGTGGTAAATCTTCATGGTCATGGATATACCAATGGATTCTTAGATACGACAATAAAAGTACAGCAAAAAAGAAAAAATAGATAAATTGGACTTCATCAAAATAAAAAAAAATTGTGCATCAAAGGATACTATCAAGAAAGTGAAAAGAAAACCCATAGAATGGGAGAAAATATTTGCTGTGATATGCCTAATAGGATCCTGTATTCAGAATATTTAAAATATTCTTACAACTCAAGAATAAAATAAAATAATCCAACTAAAAATGGGCAAAGAAGCTGAATAGACATTTTGCCAAAGAAGATATAAAAATGGGCAACAAGTACATGAAAAAATGCTCAACATCATTAGTCATTGGGGAAATGCTAATCAAAACTATAATGTAACACCACTTCAAACCCATTAAGGTGTCTATTATTAAAAAAAAATCCCAGAAAATAAATGTTGGCAGGGATGTGGAGAAATTGAAACCCTTGAGCACTGCTAGTGGGAATGTAAAATGGTACAGCCACTTTGGAAAACAGTATGGCAGTTACTAAAAAAAGTTAAACATAGAATTACTATATGACCTATCAATTCCACTCCTAGATATTTACCCAAAATAATTGAGAACAGATATTCAAATAAAACTTGCACACAAATGTTCATAATAGCAATATCTGCTATAGCCAAAGATGGAAACAATCCAGATGTTCCTCAGCTGATGAATGGGTAAACAAATATGGTATATCCATGCAATGGAATATTAATCAGCCATGCAAAAGGAATGAGTACTGATATACACTTCAACATGGATGAAGCTTGAAAACATGCTAAACATTCCAGACACTAACGGTCACATATTTTTTCATCCCACTTAAATTAAATATCCAGAATAGATAAATCCATACAGACAGGAAAGCATATTAGTAGTTGCCTCGGGCCAGGCTGAGAGGGGACTGGGAGTGACTGCTCAACGGATTTGGGCTTACCTTTTAAGGTGATTAAAATATTTTAGAATTTGATGGAGGTGATGGTTGCATATGCATATTGCAACATGCATGTTGTGTATGTACTAAATGCAACTCAATTGTATCCTTAAAATGATTAATTTCATGTTACATGAATTTTAACTCAATAAAAAGAAAGAAAATTAAAAATTGAAAAAAGGTAAATGAGGAAATATTTTACATTATCAATTAAGGTTTTAATCCCAGTTTGGTTTAGCACATTTTTTTTCAAAATGATACTTGATTTAGATTCATGTTTCCTTTTACTTGATATTAGGTAAAAATATACTTTTGATTTAAAAGAGTATGTTACATTTAACCCACTAATTTTGCTCTCATTTTAAACATTCCAGTTTAGGTGTTGTGAAGAACTTAGGCTAAAATTTAGTAAAATGAGAATAATTAACAGCCATTTAATTAACAAAAATCAAGTTTGTTAAAACAACATGTTGAAATGGGGTTCTTATAATAGTATTAAATGCTTGTGACTAAGAATGTGTGACATTTGGCCTCGTATCTGTGTACATTGTTTTTCTGAGTAATATTTCAGGTATTCAGTATGTCTAACATCAATCTGTGAATAAAAAGACCACTGGACTGAATTCACGACTGGGAATAATAATTCAGTCCCCTTTCTGTATTAACTGCAGATAAGTCACAACCTCATTTCTTCATGTGTGATGGAGACTATTTTTGCATTTCTATTCACAGTCTTGTTATAAAGAATAAATGAGATAGCATATGTAAAAATGCTCAGAAAGGTTAAAAGGTAAATAGGTCTGTGAACTTCTATTTGTACATTATAGCAATAATATAAAAAGGAGGCGGTATGCTATAGTGGTTACAATCATGAATTTTGAAACAGAAAATAATTGGATTTGAATATTCAATGACTCTAGCATAGAGATACCTTTGTCAATATATTTAACTATTATATTACTTAATATTACTATCTCTAAAATAGGGATGCTTGCTAATTGCATAAATGAGATAAAAAGCAGCTACAGTGTTTCTTGGGATATTCCATGAATATGCTTCCAATGGAATTTTAAATGATGCTTATTTAATGAGTTGTTAATAGCTATTCCTTTTTAGCTAAATGATGTTTAATTTATATATAGACATTAAAATGTTAGACGTTGATTTTTCCTAAAGATATTTTGCTGTCTTACTTCATTAGACATAGTTACCTTTGTTTCCCATTTACTTTTTTTTTGTTACAGTAATTGACTTTTATTTATTTATTTATTTATTTCAGCATATTATGGGGGTACAAATGTTTAGTTACATATATTGCCGTTGCCCCACCTGAGTCAGAGCTTCCCCCAGACGACACGCACCACACTCATTATGTGTGTATATACCCATCCGCTCTTACCCCCTCCCATCTGCCCGACACCCGATGAATGTTATTGCTATATGTGCACTTAAGTGTTGATCAGTTAAAACCAGTTTGATGGTGAGTACATGTGGTGCTGATATAGCACCTCTTGTATTATCCTGGATAGAGTTGGAACCCATTCTACTAAGCGAAGTATCCCAAGAATGGAAAAACAAGCTTCCATTTACTTTCTTAACCAAACTTCTAATATTTTTTTTCTTTTAAGGACATGGGAATTCAAAAGTAGAATTCCCAGGATAAATGGCCTGGGGACTCAGATCACAAGTCATCAAGTGGTCACCAAAAGCTGTTGTTAGGTGTTTGTTAGAGCTGGAGCAGTTGTGGGAAGCACTAACCACATGGCATCAAAGAAGACAACATTTGTTAAAGGATCCAGTAATAGTGAAAATATTGCTTTCTGGCATCTTTTTTTTTGGCCAGGTAAGTGGGGATGATACAATTTAAGTCAATAACCTACTGAAATTATTAGATATTTTCGATATACACGTATAGTATCTATGTCGCAACATTAAAACTCTCTCTGATTTCTATTTCTATTTTTCAATTCAATAAGCATTTATTGAACATCCATTCATGGCAGTCTTTCCAAGGGGAAGTTAGAATTTTCATTGTTCCACAAGCCTAGATTGTGTCTTGGTTTGAAAGGAAGTTTCTGGCTCTATATTATATTTCAATAGAGACTAGCAATGACCTTCAAAATTGGTTTTACAGAGAATTGCCTTAGACCTGCCATGCGTATGTGATAATTTCTAAAGTGACGATTATTTTTTAATAATTTTATTGTCATCAGTTTTCAAAAAGGATAAAGATGTAGGATAAACATTCTTTACCATAGAAACATCATCAATCATCCATCCATTTATATACATATGCATGGAAATGTCTACCTTTCTCTCAAACTCTCAACACTTGTGGGCCAGGGTTTGTGAATAAGATACAGTCCCTGCTCTCAAGAAGCTCATAGACCTAGCAGAGGAGACAGAAAGACTAGTCAATTGTAAATCATATTATGAAGTAGATAATGTAAGAGGTTTGCAAGTATGATGTGAGAGCATAGAGGAGGAATATCTAATCCAGACTGGAATAGAGAGGGAGATATTCTTTCTTTTTCTTTTGAACATCAAAATGGTGTTTTATTGATTTCAACAATGAAAAGAATAAGAGCAAACTTTTACAGAGCACTTTTTGTGTGTTTTTATATTTCCTTATTTAAGAGAGAGACATTCTTGGTTAATTGATGCATGAAATGGAATTTTTAGAATGAGAATGAATGAGCTAAATGAAAAAGGTCAGAGATCCCTTTAATGCAAAAAAGATATGGGCAAATCTGACAGTCATGAAAGAACAAGAAATGTCCCTGTAGTTCTTCAGGTTGGAGAGGCGGAGAGTCCATGCAGGGGTGGGGAGCCTGCGGCCTTCTGATTTCAAGACTGTTCTTTTCTAAGCACCAAAGGGGGCAAGACAAGCGTCATCTTTCTCTGCTGCACCCCTTTTAATGAAAAGATTTGTTCTGTAAAATTTGGATTCAGTCAAAAGGCTGCATGTAAGGACCTAGAAGACCACATGCGGCCTTAAGGCTGCAGGTTCCCCACCCTGAGACGACTCAGGAAATATTCTGTTGGTGTGCTTTTTAACTGCTGCCCTTTTAACCTCAATGGTATCTCTTCTTGCTTGTTTCTATTCTTCTGCTCTCCTGTATTTTTTCTTCATGTTCCCATCCCTTCTCTCTCTTCTTCCTGTGCCTTTCATCTCCTTCCTTACTAGCACCAATCAGCTAAAGAACAGATACATGTTAAAGAAACTAGCGATAGACTGCTCAAAAATATGAGATTTTAGCTTGGTGATGAATCCCTTACTGAGAACATTTTCTAAATGAAAGTTGTGATTTTTTTTAAATGAGAAAACAGTTGTTTGCACATTTGTAAAACTTTACTTCAATTTTAACTTTAATTAATTTATTTTTTATTTTTTTTTAATTCAGGATATTATGGGGGTACAAGCTTATTTGACTGGTACTGACATTACTACATTGAATTTGCAGGGCTGTGCATCTTTAACCTCTTATTTTGCATTTAAAAAATCAATTTTTAAGTCAAAAGCAATACAAGGTTGTTTTAGGTCATTTAAACAATACAGAAATACAGACCACCACATGTAACCCTACTTTACAGGATTCATCATTGTTAATATTCGGTGTGCATTCTTGGAGAATTTTTTAATTCAAACATACACACAAAGTTCCATATTATTAATTTTATTATGCATTCTCTAGTTTTTCACTTAAATTGAATTATTTATAGATCTATATATGTGGAACTATTTAGTTGATTTTAATTGCTTCATAGTATTCCATTGTATAGATGTATTATATTGTGATTAATAAGTTCACTATTAATTGACATATGTCAAAAACATTCTATTATATATAAGTATATATGTATGTGCAAATAGATATGTAAATATGTTATATATATAATATTTACTCTTGTGCTAGTGTATCTAGAAATTGGTTTGTACACTTTAAATTCTAATAAATATTATCAATTTGTAATTCCTTGAGCAGTGTATAATAGTACCTTTTATTCTGAAACCTGGGAATAACTAGAAATTGAAATACTGTAAATTTTCTCTTTCTCTTATTTATTTATTTTCTCTCTCTCTCTTTGTTTCTCTGTTTCTTTTTTCCTGCTAATTAGTAAAACAAAAAACAATGATGCTTCTAATGGCTGAAGAGCTTCAATGAATAAGAACACAGTAAGTACACTTACTGGCCATTTGTATGTATTGTTGCTCCTGTTGTGAGTTACTTGTGCATGCCTTCCCATTTTTTTTCAAATTAGACCTCCTTGTGGAGTTAATATATTGACCTTTTTATCAACGTAATATTCTTATCTACTGATGACAATATTTTTTTTCTATTGAACTGTATCACATGAAGACAATTTTATTAATAATGACTTTTTAACACTTAGAAAATAAAGAAATGGAAAAGAGAAAAATAAATCATCCATGTTTCTACCGCTCAGAAAAAAAAATCTATTACTGTTTTTTTCCTTACTTTTCATTTGGTTTTTAAAACATTTTTGTTCATCTTGTTCAGTTAGGAACATACCGAATGTGCACTTTTTTGTGTGCCAGAATGTGTATATTCTACACATGGCATTGTCAAAACATTTGGATAGAGATTCTACCACAGGTCTCTTGAAAGACATCCGTTGTTATTCACCTCAGTAGTTGCCCTCTTCTCCCTTGTTCAGTCCTGCTCTATGTTTTCTCAATTATTGGCTATAAAATTTTTCCTCTAGTGCTCTAGTGGCAGGGCCTCCTAGCATCACTCCTGTAGTGTTTCTTTTTTGGCTATGGTACCTGCTCCATGTTTGTAACTCTTGGGATGTCCAGTCCTGCCTGGTCTTGCTGCCCTGAAGTCTATTCTTGACTCTGCTGTGTTCATGGTGCTCACACCAGCTCATGCTGCTCTGCTGCTGGGGTGGTGGAGCCTTGGCTTGGTGTGGACCAGCCACCAAGGGAGCAGTGAGGATGTGAGAAAGTCAGTGGTGTGGGGCTGGGGAAAGCTTGGTGTGGCTGTGCAAGCGGGGAGCCCGTGGTATTCCCTTCAGGGTGGGAGAACCATCAATAATGTTTGGTCTCTTAAAGATAAAGAAGTTGAGAAAATTATATAGGGAAAAAATAAATTAACAGATTGAACTCTATAAAATTGATGATATGTGATCATCTTTCGATCTACTGAAAGAACAATTTCATATGGTTCAAAGTAATAAATGCCTAAAGCTGAGAAGTTAACAATTTATTGATAAGCATTGAAGATAAGCACCTTTCTGTCTTTTCCCAGACAAATTTTCAAAATGGATTTCCTGGACATTTTATCTAGTAACCTTCTTTTTCTATTCAAATGTGCTTTATTAACACCTTTCTATAAATTGAAATTTTGTTTCCAGATAGGAGATTGAATGCCTTCTTCAATTGGAAGTACCACGTGTATTTTAATTCTCTATTGTGGACATTTAGGTTATTTCTAATTTTTCCTTTTATAAACAAGGATGTAATGGGTGCCTGTATGGCTTAATTTTTTAGCTCATCTATTGTTGTTACTCTAAGTAAATTTTTTTGAGGTGGGATTCTTAGTCATAAGTTAAGGAAAATTTTAAAGCTTTGATGTCTACTTTGAAATGTGCCTTCTAGAGATGTCGTATCAGTTTGCAGTATTATTATCAGCTTATGAGAGTGTTTCCACACAGCCCCATCCATAATAAATCATCAATTGTTAAAAAGTTTGACAATTTGTTATGCACAAGATATTAATAGAATTCCACGCTATCTTATTTGCACATCTTGGAGTACTAGCGTGAGTTTTACCTTTAACATGATTGTTGACTATTTGGATTTCTTCTTTTGTCAGTGCTTTTTGTATGTTTTGCTCATTTTAAAATGGATTTACCACACTCCTTATCTTTATCTATTTGAAAGAACTAATTTTATATTAAGGATATCAACCATCTGTCTAATCTTTTACAACTATTTTCCATAATTTTTATACTTACATTTTTACAGTGCTGATTATCTTCATATAAAAATATTTATATATATACTATCTTTGTATATCTCTATCCATATATCTAAAATGATTTCTATTTTAATGTTTTGGATGCTATCAATTATTTACTCAGTTATATGTGAATATGAGTATACGCTTAAAATGAATTTTCCAACCTAATATTTATCTAAATATTCAGATATTTCCTTTTGGCTTGTTTCTGTTTCTAACATTTAAATATCCATTTAAAACTTCTCTGTGTTTAAGTCCAGAGGCAAAGATCTATATTTTTCTAAGTTTTATTTGTTTTGCAAACACCAGTGTTTGGACAATTTATTCTGCCCACCTGAAATGGTGTGGTTCTGCAGTGGTGTCCTGATAGGTCATTCTAAGCACTCTCTAGCCCGTTCATTCCATTCTTTACATTGTGACCATTTGAAAGCAGAAATATAATCATGCTACTTCTTAAAATCCTTCAATGACTTTCCGTGGCTTTCAGGGTAAAAAGCAATTTTATAATAGATACAGAGTTTTAAGTCTGGCCTGTCACTCCAGCCTGTTGTAGGTTGTTCCACCTCTTGCCCCATTGGCTTTCCTGTCTCAGGGCCTTTGCACATGGCATTTCCAAAGTCTGGACTATTCCCTATTTAGTGGAGTCTGAGCAGGCACACTGTGATGAATTATTAATATGTCGTTCTCATAGCACTCTATTCTTTTTCTTACAATCAGTTATCAGAGTATACCAGAGTATTTGTGGCTATTTAATGTCAGTCTACACCTGAAGCCAGGATCAGTGTTTTACCTCAGAGCTTGACATAGCTCCTGGCATATAGTAGATCAGGAATATTAGTGGGGTGGATAAATGAATGCATGAACTTTTCAACAACTTGTGGTTATAAGAGATTTCTTTTTCTTTAATTCAGAATTTTAAAACAACTTAAAATATTTTCTTTAAATATTTATTTCTGATAAATTCCTTTTGTTTTTGATCTCTCAGGTAATAATAAGGTCAATGTATGAAGCAAATTACACGGAGGTATCTGAATTTGTGTTCCTGGGACTTTCAACATCTACACCAATGCAGCATTTCCTCCTTGCCTTCTCTACAGTGTTTTATGTAACAATTGTTCTGGGAAACATTCTTGTTGTGTTTGCAGTAACAAATGACCCTCGTTTACACTCCCCTATGTATTTCCTTTTAGGAAACCTCTCATTTATTGATTTGTGCCTTTCTACCCTAACGGTTCCTAAGATGATTTCTGACCTGTACTCTGGGCACAATACCATATCATTCCAGGGGTGTGTCATCCAGATATTTGTCCTTCATGTCCTGGGTGGATCTGAGATGGTGCTGCTCATAGCCATGGCCTTGGACCGGTATGTGGCCATATGCAAGCCCCTCCACTACCGGACCATCATGAGCCCACAGATGTGCATTTTGCTTCTGTCTGGTGCTTGGGTTATTGGTCTCATTCACTCAGTAGCCCAGTTGGCTTTTGTTGTCCATTTGCCTTTTTGTGGTCCTAATGAGATAGATAGTTTTTATTGTGATCTTCCTTCTTTCATCAAACTTGCCTGCACAGATACTTACAGAATGGAGTTCATGGTTACTGCCAACAGTGGGTTCATATCCACGGGCACTTTCATCTTATTGATTATTTCCTATGTCTTCATCCTAGTCACTGTATGGAAACGCTCTTCAGGTGGCTTGTCCAAGGCCCTCTCAACTCTTTCAGCTCACATTACTGTGGTAGTTTTGTTCTTTGGACCATGCATCTTTGTTTATATGTGGCCATTTCCCACAGTACGAGTGGATAAGTTTCTTGCCATTTTGGACTTTATGATAACACCCATTCTGAATCCTGCCATTTACACTCTGAGGAACAAAGACATGAAGATGGTGATGAAGAGACTAAGTAGTCAACTCCTGAGTCTGAGAAAGATCTCCTAACAAAATTTGGGGATTATCTTATAGATACTTAAGGTGTTTGATATATATATCCTATGTTATTGGACCAAGTATGTTAATTGTTCTAAACATAGGAGGTCAGAAAATTTTGGATAGTTTTGTCCAAAGTCAAAAGCGATTTATATGATTACATATTCAATTTCTCATTTGTGGACAATTTTTATGTCCTTTAGGACTTTCTAATACAGAGAGCACACATTTTTTTGGGTAGTCTATATTATTAGTTGTCCATAGATAATCTTGAACAAGTTTATGAAACCCAGAGCATAGTACTCTAGCCGCAGAATCCCTGTTGGAGGTTGGCATTTTCCTCTATTTGTGGATTGGAATATTTGTGGATTGGAAGATTATCTCAATTTATATTTTGTAAAAATATAAATTAGCTCTCACCACATTTATTCCTTCAAAACAAAGTACTCCATGTTGAATTAGTTTTTATGTTCATTACCTTATTACTTATGTTGAAAAATGTTCTGTTACCTATTGTAAAAGACATACTTTTCCAGTTTTAAATATTTTTTCTAAACTCGCCACTGCAATATTAAGAATAGGTTATTGATTATGAAGTTACAGTGAATTGTCACATTAATTCTCTATTAAACAAGTTGCTTTGAAACTGAGTTAAGAGTCCCAGGAAAGTTTTATAGAAAGTTGACGAAAAAGCATACATTACAGCCTAAGAATATACTGAAAGTATGACTTCAGATATCAGATGACCTAAATTTAAATTAATTTAGAGGTAATGTACTAAAACTTTTGAAAGAACTATGAAATGTTCTTCTCTCTGTTGACTTAAATCCAGAATATCAAGAATTAAATTTATATTTTGCCTGAAAGCCAAAAAGTGTGAGAGAGAGAAGAATTTAAAACCTAGAGGAAGAAAGAACAGAGTGGGAGAAGGTAAGCAACAAAAGACAGATGAGGGAGGATTGACATATGGTTGAAAGAGAAAGAAAAAGGATAGCTGCAAAGATGGTATGTTTCATGGATTTGACCTCTGGCTGCTACTCTGACTCTTGCTTGTCTCAATTCCAATTTTCTCAAGCACTCTCCAGTTGGCTTAGGGAAGAAAAATTTATATATAAATTTCTTATATCACAATTTTTGAAATTATGACTTTATGACTCAATCCATGAAGATTCTTTAAACATTAAATGGATATTGATCTGATCATTTCATGGCTGGCATTATTATTATCTAACAACTGCTCTACCCAAATTATTTTCTGACAAGTTTTTTTCTAGTAACTTGTCTTGTGTAACACTTTACTTGCTTAAGACATGAGTTCCTCATGCATGTGTAGGTGTGTACACACACGTGTGTGTATTTATGTGTGTATATATAATCATTTTTGTAAATTGTGAAACTAGTTTAATTTATATTTTTCTTTAACTAGAAAATTGAGCCAAATTCACTGTTAAACTAAGGGAGTAAGGGTTTGTGTTCTGAGTATCTGTGGTCTAAAATTCTTTCTGGATTTTATAATCAGTCATATTTTATATTTTCCTGATCATGATTACTTTGTCCTTTAATATTTGTATCTGTAATGGATTCTTGTTAGCCACATTAAACTAAAAAAGACAATATAAAGTTATTTTCTGCTTGAGGAATTTGCCATATTTTTGAAGCTACCAGGAAGGGGAGAAGGTGGCTAAAGTTCTGAGCTCCAATAATTCTGAAGAGCAACACTGAATCCTGTAAAATATTTCATGTTGATGAGACAGAAACTCATCAGAGTCATAATCAAAACATAGAAGAGACATATCTAGGGCGCAGTCACAAACCAGAAGTGTATTGAGTCTTATGAAAATATAATCCGATTTAAATCAGCTCAGTACTAATCAGATTGGGGTGATCACACCTGAACCCTCTATGCCTCAAAAAGGAAGGAATAAATGGTGTCTGGAGGAGTATATCAAGTCAGAGTGCTATGATTATTTTATATACAATGTATAAAACACATAAAATAACTATGAGCAATGTAAAGAAGTAGAGGTATGTGACTCACAAGAGGAAAATAGTAAATAGAAGCAGGCCATGGATGCCTCAATTGTTGAAATTAGAGAAATAAAAAAGTTATAAAATAACTTTTATATATTTTGAAAAGACATTAAGAGGTTGAAGATGTATAAAAAGATGATGAATTTCAACAGAAAAGTGGAATATCTAAGAAAGAATCAAGTGATATTTTAGAACTGAAAAATACATGAAATTATAGGTTTTTAAAGCCTATTAGAATACCTTAAAAGCAGACTAAACACAGCAGAAAAAAGGATCGATGCACTTAAAGACAGATCAATAGAAATTACCCAAACTGAAGTATAGAAATATAAAAAAATAAAAAATTCAGAACAGAATGAGATTGTCAGTTGGAACAATGTGAAATACTCTAACACATGTGTAAATGCATGCTAGAATGAAAGAAGGGGAAGCAAAATATGAAGAACTGATGAAAGACACACCAATATATTCAAGAAATGCAGTGAACAACCAGAGGGATAAATATAAAAAACAAACAAACAAAAAACCCCAACATCATAGGCATACTCTAGTCATTTGGCTGAAAACCAAAGACAAAAAGAACATATCTAATGTGACCCCCCAAAAAGAAATATGTTCAAAGGAACAACAATAAGACTGATGACTATTCAATAGAAAATGTGAAAGCCAGAAACGTTAGAATAACATTTTAAAGTGCTGAGCAAATCTGAGATCCTAGAATTCTATACCCAGTGAAAATATCTTTCAAATATGAAGGAAAAATGAAGATACTTCCAGATAAACAATAACCGAGGGAATTGTTACCAGAAAAAGTCTGGGGAGAGTTCATCAGACTGGAAAATCTTTTTCCTGGAGGGCAGAAAGCAGAAAATGAAAATCATCAAAACAGAGAAATATAGAATACTGACTGCTTAAAACCACAA
>RJWJ010020578.1:0-28892 GCA_004363605.1 Indri indri | reverse complement strand
TTGTTTTTATTTAAAACACATGAATTTAAGAAGTATAAAGGTTTACTGATTTTAAAAATTAAGAGAACTTAGGGAATCTTCTGTATCTTAATCAGTGTGGTCGTTACATGAGTGCATATACATGCTTAGAGTTTTTTAAAAAATAAAGGATCATCAACAAATTGCAATCAAATTGGGAGCCCTGACTTTAGTCCTATCCTAACAATCAAGATAAAAAGGAAACTTACATAAATACGTTTTCAGAGTAAATTCTTGCCAGGCTAGGGAGTAGAATAATGAATTGAATGTAATTCAATCTGGAGGTTCTCAGGGAAGGAATTTTACCATTTGCACCATGGGACCTGTGTTTCTGCCTTAATTATCACTCTAGGTTTCCTTGACAGGAAAGACGCCTTCCTGCAGGAAGAGAAATCAGTGTGCATTTCTTCAAAAGGCAAAGCTCTGAATGAAGGGGTGATATTGGTGAGCCCTCTTTTCTTCAAATACCATGTTTCAGCTTTGTTTATTCCTCTGTCATTTGTATTGGGGACTTTGAGCCTAGAGTTTAGGAATGCAATAAAAATAAGACCTAGACCTAGAAGTCTCTTAAAATGACACTGCATGGTATCATTGTTATTGTTTGTCCCAAAGCAATACTGTCACCTATTGGTAGAAAAAGAGAACTTTATCTCAATGTTTCATCTGCAAGTCCTAATGCTGGAGTGAGTCCCAGTCAACTATGGATGAAAATAAAACTTATGTTAATTCAACATTAACACCCTGCCTGCCCCCA
The DNA here is from genome assembly GCA_004363605.1 of Indri indri. NCBI lineage: Eukaryota > Metazoa > Chordata > Mammalia > Primates > Indriidae > Indri > Indri indri. The sequence continues at coordinate 28,120 of RJWJ010020578.1, read as the reverse complement.
CAAGCTTCCCCCAAACTCTATTTGATTTTTATGGCATACTTAAGAATTTTAAGAATCCTTTGGGGATTCTTAAAAGTAGGCCATAAAATCAAATAGATGATAGGGCATTACGAGTCCCTCTAGAAAGCTGGAGTCTTTTCTGCCTTCTACATTTGCTTGAGGAAAACTTCCACTTTCATTGTCTCATTGCTCACTTTCATTCCACATTAAGATTTTAAGATCGAGAAATGACTTTGTCTATTTTCATGACAGCAAATTGCCCTAGTAAATCTCACACTTAATTGAAGAAATGTGTATCCACTATGTTTAGCTTAATAATATATTTATTTGGCAAATACTGCCTTATTCATTGACTTCCATCATTCAATTTTACTATTTTTTATTGCTGGATATGACAGAGTTTTACTTTACCATGCAAGTAAATGCTTTTAAAAGCAACAATCAGAAAATTGGCTGGGCACCATGGCTCATGCCTGTGATCCAGCACTTTGGGAGGCTCAGGTGGGAGAATCGCTTGAGGCCAGGAATTTGAAACCAGCCTGGGCAACATAGCAAGACCCTGTCTCTACAAAAAATAAAAAATTAGCCAGGCTTGGTGGCATGTGCCTATAGTCCTAGCCACTCGAGAGGCTAAGGCAGGAAGATCAATTGAGCTCAGAAGGTCAAGGTTGCAGTGAGCTATATCATACCACTGCACTCTAGCCTAGCCTAGGTGACAGAATGAGATCTCAAAAAAAAAAAATTAAAAAAAATTTTTAAAAAATTAAAAGAAAATAATTTTTCTGATAAAATACTAAAATGTTATAATAACAATAATACTAATTATGTAACAGGGACCATAAAATAAAAATACTAGTAAAAGTGTTCTGCAGATATAGAAAATACAGCAATTTTTAGGGCATCTTTCTCTCATTTGTTTATTAATTTGCTAAGCATTTAATAGGAAGCTACCATATGCCAGCACTATGCTAGAAGCTGGGAATATGAAGACCAATGAGTCACAGCCTTTGCCCACTGAAGGGCCACATTCTAGAGCCGTAAGAAAGACACAAAGAGAGATAACAATAATACTTTGTAGAAAGTATTATCGAAATATTCTGAAGACACACGGGAGGCACCCCAATTCTGATAGAAAGATGGGGAGAAGGGCAGTTTAGTGGGGAGGAGGCTGAGTCTTAAATTATGTATAGGCGTTGATCTTTATCACAACTACTCAACTCTGCCATTGCAGTATGAAAGTAGCCATTGACAATGCATTAACAAATGAGTATGGCTGTATTCTAACAAAACCTTATTCACAAAGACAGTCTTCCTATGGGCTATAGTTTGCCAAACCCCCGATGGGGTGTACTGGGTCAAGGGATAGAATGTCAGGTTGAGAGGAATGTGGGCAGGTCTGTAGACACTAGGGGAGGGGCCAGAGGAGCGGGAGAGGTTGCAGGCAAAAGAAAACAAGAGAAAGACTGGTGAAGATTGATGAAGCCACTTCTAGAGTGAGCAGGAGGGAGCGAGCTCCCAGTGGCGGTGAGGGCCGGAAGAAGACCTTGCCCTCTGAGACCTGGGCAGAGGAGGCAGACAAATTTGCAGTGTGTATGAGTAGGATGACGTAGGATATTAATTGTGCCAACACTGCCAAATTTGTAGATAAAGTATGAGGTGAGGTGGTCAACCACTGAGAAGAAAGGATGAAGAAGGTGGTCAAAGACAAATACTATAGAAATGCTGATAAACTTCTCAGAGCTCAGCTGAGGTTGGAAAACACAGATCAATTGCACAGTGACTTTGTACTGTTGGGCGATTTAAGCAACAACAGCAGGTTTTGGGATCGGTGAAGGTAGATTGTAACATTGATCATTAGTTTTGATTTTTCTGGTGAGATGGTAATTTAGAACAAAGAGGTCTGGGCTGGGTAGTGGAAGAGGAGAGGCCGAGAGGATCCCGTTAGACCTTAATGAATGGACAAGCCAAGGAATTAGGGGTCCTTGTGAACAGATACAGTGGGATTGAAGGTAGAGAAAGAAGAAAGGATAAGAAAGGATAACAATTGGAGTTGGGATTTCCGACTTGGGGCATTTGTAGGATATTAAGATCCAGGATAGGCACCTTGGATTGGGGGACTCGAATGCAATGCAGCAAAGGAGATTCAGGAATTATGAAGCAATATTGCTCACTCGCTGTTTGCAAGGAGGTTGAAATCTCTCAGGACTTGGGGTGGAGGGGGTTTTACTCAATGATGGAGAGTGACCTGAAGGCAGTAGATGACAACAGTGAAGAGCAGTGAAAGGAGGTACATCTAGATAATGTGAGCATTAAGAAGAGAGAGCAGGTGCGCTGGCACTCATTCCAGGCTTGCAGAAGCCCGCCTGGGAGCCCTGCTGAGCACGCCTCCGTTGCCAAGGAGACCCATTCATGTCTATCTCCACATGCAAGGCAGGCCGGGGCCTGTTGTTCATACAGAGGAGTCTGCTGTTTCTCCCTAACCCTTTCCTTAATCACGACAAGCTCTGCTGCGAGCATTCCTGTGACATAGTCCTGTCAATATATTAATAGAATATACCGGCCTTCTCTGCCTGCCATGTGCTGCCTGTTTCTTTTTGCCTGTCTCTGACTCTGTTCGAGTTGTAGCTCTAGCCAATAATGGGTTGTCCTATTCCCTCTCTCTTCCACCAGCAAAGTGAGCACAATGCCTGTCTAAATGTGTCCATGGAGAAGAGCCAGGTGTCTTCTTGAAGGATAGTGTCACACTCTGCAGGGGCTATAAGAACTAGGTTGTGGCAAAATCCATTTGAAATGTCATGTTAAGAATGGTGCAAGTTTTGAACAGTTAGTGACCTCTCTTCTCCCAACTCTGTCCTGAGACAGGCCTTGAACAAGGACCATCCAAGTGGAGGATTCAGAGGAGTGTCTGAAGAGAACCATAATAAATAATAAGCTTAATGAAAGGAGACAAGGATACTATGTGCAGTGAAGTTTCACTGAAAAATTGACTTGCAAAAGGCAGAATAATTGGAGAAAGGGCATACAAAATTTATTTAACCTGATTGCAGGAGACTCCAGAATGAAGACCCAATCCCCTGATGGGATGCAGAAGCTTATATACCATCTTGAAGTTACAGAAATAATGGGGGTTTGGATCCTGGCAAAACAGGTTATGGGAAGGGGAGAGAAGAGAAATTCTGCTGAGGTGCAATAAATGATTACGAGGGAGGATTAAATTGTTTGGACCAACATACAATAGTTTGGGGCAAAGTCTGTTGGGCCGGCAGAGTGGACAATGGTTTGTGACAAAAGTCTGTCCAGGTTTGTTGACATACTTCAGTGTTTCTTCCTGCAATATGGGTTCAGCTAATGAAAACTTGGGGAGGGGAACAGAGATAATTGTTTTCTTCTTTGGTAGATACAAACTTTAGGCAGATATGGAACTTCAGAGAACAACTTTATCTTATGGTTTGGGAAAGACTGGGCAGTTTAGGGGGAGAGTACAGGGACCTTGGGGCTTCTTCAGTTCGGCATGTCAAAATGCTATACTTTGGGGTATTGGTATCTCAGCCCCAACAGAAGCTTATTTAAACTGTACATAGTATAATTTTTATAGTATTGTTTACCACTTTGTTCTCCTGAAGATTTAAGCTTTGCTTTTGGTACCAAGTATGCGCTCTCCCTTTTGGTCTAGAGAAAGGGACGAACAGCACATGGGGGTGACACTGAACATGCCAGCACCCAGGGCTGTGCTATGCCCTGATCTCTAGAGCCACAGAAACAGAAGCTGAGACGGTACTAGTTCTTAGCGGTTGCCAGGTGTCGGGAGAGCTTCCCCATCAGCTGTTTAAGGAGGAACAGCTGAGGAAGGAAGCCTGCATTCCCCTGGGCTTCCTCTGCATATCTGAGGCATGAGTCAGCTCCCAGGGCTGGCATTTGTCCCCTCCATTAAGAGCCAAGTCCCCTATCTCTCCAGACAGGCATCTCTCAGAATAGCCAACGCCTGGACAAATGACCTGCAAGCGAGAGGGACCAGTCAGAGAATGCCAACGCTTGATTCATGGAGTCGAGGGGAGACACTGACCTATGTTGTCAGAAGCCAGACGGCTTTCGGCTGTCAGTTAAGAGAGGAAGTGGGGGAGAACATTCACCCCTGGTTCTCACTTTAGAGAGGAGAATCAATCCTTACGGCATTAACATTTTGGATTTTGTTTGTTTTTTAAACAAGTTTCAAACCTATCCACCCAACGTGTCTCATTTTATTTCCAGGGACATTTTTAACATGTCATCTAAGCCAACCTACATTCATCTAGTAATGCTTATATGTATGTTATGGTATATTCAGACAAGAGAATAGAACACAAAGCTAAGAAATTGTTTCATTTTCATCTAGTAATGTCTATTCTCTTCAATATAGAAAAAATTACACTAGTTTAATATTCAACCTAAAACAGTGATTTAAAAACTTAATGTAAGGATCAGCTTAGGACTTTTTAAAAAAATTCTCATGCCGGGCCTCATCTCAGACCAATCACATTAGAATCTGTGGGGGTAGGCATCAAAATTTTTAGGTTTCCCCAGGTGACTCCCACGAGCAGCCCAGGCAGAGAACTGCTGAAGAGTGTCATTTACCCCAGTGATGACAGGCACCTTTATAGATTCAGTTCATGGTGTATTCATTGCCATGATCACTTAGCACTCTGAGGGTTGATTTAATTATCATGATATCATTTATGGAGCCTAATAAAATCAGAATCATTGGGGAACAAGCAGGGATAAGAGCCGGTTGGGAAGCAGAGGTTTCATAAACCAGAGGGGAAATTTTGTCAGTCGTCAAACCTGAAGGTTCCCAAAGCATCAATCAAAATCAGATGTCCTGAGCCCTGAGTCCAGAGATTGGCAGCAAAAGTAGTGGATTTGGTATTACTGGGGGGCAAGATGGGGGGACACCAGGGAAATTTCCTAGAATGATTGTTCTCTGCAACTGGATCTTACAGGCCAAATGCGGTAGACTACTTGGGAGGGCCTGCTCCGTTTAGTTGTACAGGAACAGAAATGAACAGACCCCCAAATTCTTTAAGTCCCTAAAGTGATGATTTTTAGAATGAATTTTTTTTTCTAGTTGAGAGATTCTTTTATTATTATTTTGTCAACAAGACAACCACATTAATTTATCAAATATGTATTGAGCACCTTTTCTGTGCTAGGCATACCACCAGTTGCCAGGGACAGAAAGATCAAATAAGATGCAGTCTATGCCTGTGAGAATCCATGACCTAGATGAGGAAAGGGATGCATAAATCAAAATTCTTTCATAAAATGTATCAAAAAACTATGCTAGATTTGGACAAAGTTCTGTGAGTCTGGTGTTAACCCTAATGACATTAACCTTCATTGATTTCATTTTGCTTCTTCCATTGCTATATACTCTGAACTTTGTGTTTTTTGCATATAATGTAAACCAATACTCTGTGGATTTGTCCTGTTTTTGTCATTTTGGAGATGCATAGATTCAGCTATAAGAAAGCTATGAGGAGACTTGAAACTCACACCATTATGATCAATTAGTGCAGTTTCAAAAAGCCCTGACTTGGACATCCTGGTTGGCTTGTCCTCTTACCTCTTATGCAATCTTTAAGTCACTTAACTTCCTGCAAAGGACTTGAGTTTTCTTGTCAACCTGTAACAGTAGCAAAATTTATGACTTCATTCCTGAAAAATCCAGATCTTATTTGACATTTGAAAGATTTATTTTTCCTACATTTATAAATCAAGGTCACCTGCTCGAGTTTTGTAGACTTAGTACTCCAACAAGGGTAGTGTACAATCTTTGCTAAATAAGCATTGAGACTCCACGATGTTCAAAGCCATCTCTGATGGTAGGTGTACATCTTTGCCAAATATTAATCCACAGATAGGGTCTCATTTTGTTGAACAAGAGAGAAGAATAACGCATCTCTCTAAGTTGTGAACTCATTAATTTCCTAGGCATTCTATCTTAAAAGCAAACTTATCCTCTTTGATAAATCACATATCTGGGTCTGTCAGTTCAATAGTTTAAATAGAACAGAGAAGTTTAAAGCATAGTGAGTTCACTATTGATCATCATCACTGAATTCATCACTTCGTGGGAAAGTTTTCATAAAATTGCTTATATCTTGCCTTGATTGTTCCTTACTCTGTTACTTAATGGTTGGGAAACAGTTATGAAAGTTGATCACACAAATTGGGTCATTCTTGTCATATCTAGCTAAATTAGAGTCAAAGGCCAGAGGAAAAAAAGCACTCAGGGCACATAACATTGCTCTAAGAATATAAATCTCTACAAGCCTAGCTGCTGAAACTGCTTGTTGTAACCTCAAACTGGTTTTAATCTAATAGCTACTGAAACACCCTGCTGCAGCTCTAAGACCAGTTGCACCCACCACAGTCACTCACCGTTCAGAGCTTGCTGGTTCCCCAAACCCTTACTGGTGCCAGTAAACTTTCTTTCAAAATAATACATAACATTTGTCCTTTCTGTAAAACCTACAAATTTCTCTTCGCTCTTCGGACATACTGAAGACCACTAAGTCTCTATACTTTGACTCTGACACAGCAGTGAGCTGATCTGTAGAACTCCATATTGACATCTACTGTCCTGGTCAAGGTTGGTAGAAATGCTGCCTTTACAAATCGTATATGTGTTAATTTTGAGTAGGTAAATGATTAAAATAGCCATTTGCCCTTTCATCTCTTGGGAGTTTGATCCAAACCTATAGACATTGTCGTCAGAGAATAGTGAAGTCATGAACAGTACAGTCCCGTAGAGTTGAGATTGAGGAGCCATTTTTTGCCATTAGCTCCCTAATGAGTAGGAGAAACTTGTCTTCTGATAGAAATTGAAGAGTAGAGCAGATGCAGAGAGGCAAGGCGAGGAGAGATGGTGCAATTCCAGAGGAAGAAAGGGAACAATCTCCTATTACCTTGCTCTAGTTTTCCAGGTCTCACGAGGCCAGACTGGGCTTTTGATTCTGTGCAATTCTCCTGTGTCTTTTCAATAAACCCTTTGTATTCCTGTTTACGCAAATGGAGTTCTGTTTCACTTGCTAAAACAAACTCAAACCTGAAATTAAACCTGTTGTTTCATTGCACCTGCTTCATTCAGATCTCTCGTATTCTTTGCAGTCTTCTCACGCGTCATTCCCCTGTGGCTCTTTCCTATGGTCTCTCTTTTCTTTCCTTGAACAAACTAGTTCCAGTTGCCTTTTTGACATGATAGAAGGGATGGAAGGCCTTCCATTCTATCCTGGCTACATGGCACTGCTAGGTTGTTTTGAGGTCGGGCAGGGCTGCTATGAGCCCATGAAGTGCCTTTGTGTGTACTTTTAAAGGACACTCCTTCCTCTAGGTGGGCAAAGACCCACACCAGGGCACAGGGCTTGGCAAGCAGAGCGCAGGCTGAATTTCAGCGGTTCTTCCTCCTTGGCAGGTATAATCTTCACAACCCATATGTGGTGGCCCTGCGTCATGGATGCAGACACACCCTCCAGGTAGTTGACGAAGAAAACAAAACGTGTACTAGTTAGAGGAACACTGACCCCAGCAGAGTCAATACAGTCCCAAAGGTCAGGCTAACAGGAAACTGGTGAAAGGGATGTAGATCCTCCTTCTTATCTTAAGTGCTCTTGCTGGTGGCCTTTAAAAAAATATTGTCTTCCTTTTCCAACAAAGAACATTTTTTAAATATGAAAAGGAAGAAGAAAAGAATTACCTATACCCCCATCACCTATGGACATTTAAAATACAGCTGGTGTACGTGACTCTTCATTGCCTACAGACTAAGCTCCCAGTTCCTTAGCAAAGGAACAATGCTCCCCATGACCCGACCCCGCCTACCTCCCCACGTCAATCTCTCTCCAACCACTCTCTGTAGACTCGACAGTGCTATTTTGTCTCAAAGTGAGGTTTCAGTTTTAAGCTTCTTTTTTTCCACTCAAATTTACCTTTTGTGTCCTTCATGTACATTTTTGTTGTCTTCCTGTTTATATTCAGAAGTTTTGGCCGGGCGAGGTGGCTCACGCCTGTAATCCTAGCACTTTGGGAGGCTGAGGTGGGTGGATCGTTTGAGCTCAGGAGGTTGAGACCAGCCTGAGCAAGAGCGAGACCCCGTCTCTACTAAAAATAGAAAGAAATTAGGTGGACAACTAAAAATATATAGAAAAAAATTAGCCGGGCATGGCGGTGCATGCCTGTAGTCCCAGCTACTCAGGAGACTGAGGCAGGAGGATCGCTTGAGTCCAGGAGTTTGAGGTTGCTGTGAGCTCGGCTAACGCCACAGCACTCTAGACAAGGCAACAGAGTGAGACTGTCTCAAAAAAAAAACAAAAAAAACAAAACAAAAAAAAAAAACTCAGAAGTTTTATAACACCTGTTGGAGTTTTGGGAGGTGGTAATTAATAATATCACTGTTTCTTCCTTTGAGTTCAGAACCATTTATAAGATTTGTGGAGAGATCAGGCAGAGAGAAATTAAAATATCACCTGAATTGGAACATATCTTGGCTGTTGGGCCATGTGGGCTAGCTAGCACTCACGCTCCAGGTGTAGGGGCAGCCCACCCCAGAGGGAGGTCAAGTCTTCAGGGCTGATATTTTCCCCAAAATCACTACTTCTTGTTCACTGAGAAAAAGAAGGGATGTTCCTACCGCTTGTAGGATTTTTTTGTTTTAAATAATAAATTGGCATCAGTAGGTGGCAATGAGGAGACTTGATTCAAGGACATGTAGAAACGAAGCTGGAGCTTTCCTGGATGTTTGGGGATAGGAAAGCTAGTTGCTAATTTGGCAGGCAGAATCTCGGAGTCATTGTAATAAGGGTGTTAAGGAGATATAGCAAGCACAGGAGAGATGTTTCATGGGAGAAACTTCTGCAGGACAAATGACTAGTATCACTTAAACATTCATATCTTAAACAGATGTTGAAATTATGATAAGATATAAAACAGACTGGCACCTGGACAAACTGTATAAACAGATTGTTGCATAAAAACAACTCTAGGTATGTATTTGGCTTTTTTATTATATATTTAAAAAATATTTTTATTTTGATATATTATAAACATAAAGAGATTATGAAGAATATAAAAAATACTCATATACTTATTGCACAGTTTTATAAAGCTCCTGTGTAAAAATTTAAAAATATAGTTTAAATACAAAATGCAGCTGTAAAAAAAAATCTTTGAACATCTATAAACGTCTCAAAGATGATGTTCCTCCATACACACTTTAGGGACCATGGCTGGCAGCCTCTGAGGTGGCCCCCAAAGATCCCTGCCTCCTGGCATTTACACCTTTGTATAACCTCCCCTCCCTCAGTGTGGGCGGAGTCAAGCAACTCATTTCTAATAGATAGAAAAGTGAGGAGATGGCACTTCTGAGATTAGGCTACAAAGATTTGGTGCTTCCTCTGCGGGAGTCCCTCTTGCCTCTTGTCCTGAAGGAAGCCATATGTCATGTGAGCTGCTCCACGGAGAGGCCCATATGGCAAGGAACTGAGGGAGACCCCTGGCTGACAGCTAGAGAGGAACTGAATCCTTCCAGCAACCAACCACTTCAGTGAGGTCAGATGCAGGTCCTCCCTCAGCTGAGCCTTCAGATGAGACAATAGCCCTGGTCAACATCTTGACTGTGGCCTTATGGGAGACCCTGAGGCAGAGGCACCTGGCTAAGCTGTACCTGGAAACTATAAGATAACAAGTGTTTGTTATTTTAAGCAATGAACATTTAGGATAATTTGTTATACCTTACGAATACAGATGTCATACATGAAACAGTGCTCAGAAACATAGTTACGCCAGGAGGGGTATAACCCAAAGACTCAATCATAGGAATGTCCAGACAGGGAGACACACAGAAAGCAATCCATTTTTGCAGGCTTTAGGTATTATATTAAGAAGAGATAATAATTCCCTTGTTGAGATTATTAAATAGGAAAAGTTCTGTAAAGTGTTTGGTACTTTGTTCAGCACATGGTAAACTCTCAAAAATGAGTTATTACAATATAGTATTCTGGTGAGTTTATTTAAGAGAAGTTCCATTATGAACAAATTTGAGGATGTGAGGAGGGGTAGTGCTTGGAAATCACAGAGGGTACAAGAAGGAAACAAAGAGCTAGGTGTCATAGCAGGGGAGGTCAGGCAGTTTGGGATCCTAAACATAAGAGCAGGGGATAGCTTATACCGAGCCTACTGTGTATCACTATGCTGGAGGAAATTCTTCCAGAAAATTAATATGGGCCCAATCTATCTTATAAGAAGTTTTTAAAAAAAAATTTTTTTTCGAGTTTTCCAAGATTCCCCCTATTTCTGTCATACTAGAATTGGTAAAAAATAGTTGTTTTGCCTGCATCTCTTGGTGATTTATGTTTTAACCTTTTGTTTTGTCACACTTTCTTCTTTCTTGACTAGCGATTCCTAATCTTTTTAATAGCTTTTGCCTCTTCTCTGAATAAACTTATACGAAGTCTCCCTGTGAATTCGTTGGCCTCTTCCCTTTTCTCATTTCCCTGACACCTCCTTGTCCACGTCCTCATTATCTCTTTCCTGGGTTACTGCACAGCTTCTCAGCAGGACTCCTCGGCCACTGCCAGCGAGGACTCTGAGCTGAACCGTAACAATGCCTATTACAACAGTATTTTATACAAGAAATTATAGCTGCTACTCTTACGATCATCCAGCAAGACTGAAGCAGAGAGGATAAAAAGAGTGTGACAAGGCAGATGAGAAGGGGATGACCTGGGTAGAAGAGAGAAGCCCCTGAAAGATAAAGGGATATAGATGCTCCAGATTGGCATGGCAAACAACAAGAGCAGGAGGTTAGTGATGTTTACCAGGCTGATTTAAGGCTTGCAGAGGTGGCAGGTTTGCTGAGCAATTACACTGAAGCCAGACAGGGCCAAGGAGCCAGAGGCTGAATTAGATTATCAAGCATGACGCCAAGTAAACCAAGCTGCCCGTGCACAGCATTTGTATTTGGGATCAATAAGCTGCAATAGTTATTGCTCTCCAACTTTTACCCTGGGGGTAGAGTCTGGATGAAATGAATGCGACAGTTTAAAAATAAGCAGTCTGGTTTACGTGACTCATAAAAGGAAGAGGTCGATTTATTTCTAAGGGGCCTCCACTGCTGGGTTCATCCTGGTTGGTGTGTAATCCCTCCCGCCTGACTGCTCTATTGCTCATGGTGTCTCCATGCCCGCTGATCCCAAAACCAGCGTGGCAGGAGCCTGGAGAGCTGGCATGGCTTTCAGTCATAGGCTCCTGATTAAGGGGATGTAGGTGACATGCAAGGTCCTCCTAAGTTAGTGTGGAATCCCTAGGACTGGCCAGAGTCAGTCATTCACATTTTAGTGGTACTCCTGCCCTTTTCCCTAGTACCCTGAAACTGCTTCGGACCACGCACACAATGCTTCCTATAAACCTGCCCCTGTGCTTTCTTGGCTCTTTGGTGTCTAGGCCAGAATTTGCAGCTGACTATGTGGCCTTCAGCAGTTCCATTCTGTGTAGCAAGAGAAAGCAGAGGGAGGAACTCGACCTGAGAGGCCTGAGTCAGTTCTTCCTACATTAAGGTCACTTATGGCCCACAGAAACCAGGAGAAGCCTGTTTTTGTGCAAAGTATCTTCCCATCTGCATACAGGAGGACACCTGGCTGTGGGTGGGAGCTAGCAGAGCGGAGAGAGGACAGAGGGGACCAGCGCTCACCTCTTCTGTCCTCCTCTTCCACCTTGTTTATGCTCAGTTCCCTCACAAGGTTTATGTGTTATTGAAACGGGAAGAAATCAATGAAAGTTCACGTAAAATTGTTATATATATATATATATATATGTTTAATTCCACAAACAATGTTAAAACAAAGAGAAAACTTGCCCAGACAGCCACCACTAATGAATCAACTGCTGCAATTTTCCATTTGCCTTTCTGATCTTATCTATGTACGATGAGCAATGAGAATTTGGAATCAGAGGATAAACATAATCAGTAAAATCTGTGATGCCAATGTTTTCTGGCACTAATCTTAAATAGAATTGATGTCATCATCCTTCACACTGAAATAAATAAGGCATAAATCCTGGAAATCTCCAAAAATAATGTTTATTTTCATTACGTGGTTTTGTATCATTTTCATTATTTCCATTTGTTTGGTTCAATAGAGAATACTTCTGGGAGACCTTTAAGGGTGGTAGAATATAAGGCAGAGGCAGGATGTGAAGAAAAGTGTTAGGTCCCATTTCCCTTTTTATTGGGAGAACAGAGGCCACAGAATGTAAACTCTTTTATCACTTGGTTCCTCTTTCTAGGCTTAACCCCAATAACAGCCAAACTTTGGCCTTTGTCTCTGATCCAGAGAAGCAGGAACCTCTTCTCTCTACCTGGCGACAAAGCTCCTTCTTCTACTTTGCCATCCTTTGGGAAGTTTGCTCTGTTTAGTCTCCCTCTGAGATGAGGATCTTTCTGTGGTCAGCATTTTCCTCTCAGTCCATACACAGGCTGAAGCCTCCCCTATCCTAAACAAAAGCTTTTCCTTCATTTCAAGACATTTCTGGCCACCAAACTTCTTAAACAATTTGCTTACACTTGCTGTTATCGCCTTGTAATTTCTTTTTGCTTCTTAACACATTTCATTCTGGCTTCTACCACTTACTGCAGTTTAGAGGACAAAGAAGGTAATGGGATATTGATAAAGGGATGCCAATTTGTCAGTCATTCAAATGCATCCTCATGGGACACTGCTATCTTGGGGAAGTTATGACAATTTAGGGTTGCATTATAGTAACTTCTCATCTTTCCAGTGTTTGTCAAACCCTGGAAGACTTGACTCATGCTAATCCAACTTGTAAACGACTGATGTGTAAAACAAAATTTCAAGTTATTAAGTTGCAATGATAAACATTATCATCAGGTAAACCAGAGTATGTAAATAATGTATTTTTTGCTCAGTAGAAAAAGCACATAAATGATATTTGAAGGGCAGGGAACTCAATTCGGGAAACTTATTCCATTTTATGCTTGTATGGCTAATGGCCTCAAGTTTTAAAAGCCACACGCATCCATGTTTATAATATAGCAGTCTGGAAACACCAGTATCTTAGTTGGTTTTGTTTTACTATGAGGAAATACCCGAGCCTGGGTAATTTATAAAGAAAAGAGGCTTATTTGGCTCATGATTCTTCAGACTGTACAAGAAGCATGCATCAGCATCTGCTTGTGGTGAGGGCCTCACGCTGCTCCCACTCATGGCAGGAGGTGAAGCGGAGCTGGCTGCGCAGAGATCACGCGGCGAGAGAGAAGGCAAGGGCAGGGAAGGTGCTGGGCTCTTTTTAACAGCCAGCTCTCTCAGAGACTAATAGAGTGAGAAATCACTCACCAGTGAGGGAGGATGTTAATTTATTTATGATGGATCCACCCCCGAAACCCAAGCACCTCTCATTAGGCCCCACCTCCAACACTGGGGATCAAATTTCAATACATGATTTGGAGGGGACAAATATCTAAACTGTAGCAACCAGAGTTCGTGTTTGTTTGTAGTTCAGAGTATTTAGGATTTGCCAGTTCCATGTTGTTAATTTTTATGTTTTTGACTAAGGTTTTTTATGAACCATGAAATCCACTATACTCTTTTTCCTTTAGACATGTGGATTTCTTTGGTTAGCCCTCTTTCCTTCATATTAGCGTAGCAGCTAACACTTACTGCACAATTGCTATATGCCAGGCAATGTTTCAGTCATTTAACTGACAATATCTTGTTTCATCCTCACTCTAACCCAAGAGTTATTATGATGTCTGTTTTGCAGATGAGGCTTTGCAAGGTTTATTATTTTGCTCTAGATCACATAGCTAATAAGTAGCAGAGCTAGGGTTTAAACCCAGGTTTTAATTGTTTTAATTACTTCAAAGCTGATGCTCGTAAGCAATACAGTCTATGGTCTACTCTATCTACAGGCAGACCTCTGGCTTGAGTTCCAGGAAGTAGTTTTCATTCTCTGCTTCAAATCAAACTGATCCATGAAGATTAAAAATAATACGTATGCCTGTTCCCCATTCAAGCCCTGGTAAATCGGAATTCCCCGGAGTGATGCCTCCATCTGTGCCTTTTCTTTTAAAGTTCCATGAGTGATTCTCATTTACATTAAAGGGCGAAAACGCATGCTCTGAAGAGTTTAAATTCAGTTATTCACTGGACAACACCTGGATGTTCATTAGGCACATCTGAATTTAATGAGTGTAAAACCGAGCACTTCATCTTCCTCCAAAATTTCTGGCTTAACCAGTATTCTCAGTAATAAAAGTGCACAGGAAGGAAATCTCAGATAAGACAGTTTTTTAGTGAGCAGTGAATTCAAGTCAGATAATCTCATTAAATAGGGGACTTAGTGTTTCTAGTGCCACGTCTATCAGTTTCCAATGATAGAAACATCAGATGCATCCTGTACCTCCCTCATCTGTTAGGCAGACAGTCCCTGCTGCTCCCTTCCTTCCTCGTTACCTTTCTACTTAGCATGTGCACCAGTCCCTCCACCCTGCAGTCCACTCTGCACAGCTGCCCGAGCTATGCTGCCAACCGACACCTCAAATCACTCTACCTTCGGCTTAAAAACCCATGCTAACCCCCGTCACCTCTGGAATGAAGTGTGGTACTCTCAGTGTCTTCCTACGATCTCCCGAGTCTGACCTTATTGTACCCACAGAGCCACAACTTCTGCCGCTGGTTTCCATAAACTTGAGCTTTAGTAGATAACATGTTCCAGAACACACCAGGACTTTCCATGCTGCACTGTCATTGTCCATGCCTGGAGTACCCTTCTCTTCTATATCTGACTAGAAAAATGGTACTGAGTAGCAGTGCAGTGCGGTGCTTCCCAAGGCTGGCTGGTCATAAAAATCATCCAGGGGTTGCTTTAAAACACACATTCTTTCTTTCTCTCTCTCTCTCAATTCTTGGAGATCTGAAATTCCTAGGAGCTGTATGTTTTGAAATCTTTCCAAAATAAATCTTTGATCAGCCAGTTGTACTGGCTTACAATCTCATGTGAGATTAGAATTATTTGGTCCTGGGTTTAAATCCCATCCCAGGCACTTAGTTGAGTCATATCCTACCTATGAGATGTTTGGCAAATAACTGCACCTATCTGAACCATAGCTCTCGACTTGATAGATGAGGATAGAAATGCCTATTTCACAATGTTAGCATAATGATTAGAAATAAAACATATAAACTACTTGAAATATATTAGATGCTCCATAAATAATTGCTATCACTATTATCTTTCAAGATTTAGTTCAAGTGTTATCTGTGCCACGAAGCCTTCCCTGGCCCTCTCATTTACCTGGTTATTCTCTCTCCTAAAACAAAATCTTGTTCTTGCCTTTATTATGGGGTAGAGGATGTATGTATATTCGAAAGTATAGTACAAAAACAAAGTTATACTATTTTATTCCTCTAAATCCAATTAAATTTCCTTTGAACCCTAGGGTTGATGAGGCATTTAAACTAAGGCATTATTTGGTGAATCCTTCTCCTTCCCTCGGCTTAGGGAGCCCACACAGTCCTGGCAGAAACCTCTCATCCTAAGGTGATAGTGGTCATGGTCACAGCTCATAGGATTCCCTTAAGGCTTTATGGCTTATTGTGCCAAATTTAGACCTGGAAACTGCAATAGTGCCTAGAAGTTGGAATAGTGTCTGGAAATCCAAGGAGATTACTAATTGGGCCACTCCTGTCTGAGGTGCTGCTACTCTCTGAGGTGCTACAAGGCAGTGAGTTTCTGCTCTCCTGGACCCCCAGCATTCATTCTCCACCCCACCCTCAGTCCTGCCCTGTTGCTGCTACTTTTTCACTCCTGAGCTCGGTAGTGAAGGAATGAATAATTACTTGAAACACGTAGTGTTTAGAGAGAAGAGAAGAGACAAAAATCTAAAGGAAAAAATGGCCTCCTTAGCTGAGTTCCTCCCTCTATTTATTTCCAAGGACACGTGCAAAGGGCCAGGGCCATTTGTTAATTTAACAACTTCCATACAGGTCAGCTGTTTTCAGCTGTCCTTTGCACTCAGCAAACTAGCAGCTTCGGGCAGGCATTTTTGACTGACCCTTCATTCACCTTGCTCACGTACTTTCTATCCATCCTTTCTTCTAGGCCCAGCCCCTACACTACCCTGAGCCTCTGGAGAAGTTCTAAAGCCCTGTTCCTTCTCTCCGCCCAGGGTTTGTTATCTTCTTCCATCTTGGAGGTATCCACCCTCCCTGGACAATTCAGAATTCTCGTTCCATTGTGCACAGAGAGTAACTTCTAGGTGCGTGGCAACCTTGTGCTTTTGACTGACAAAAGCTGTTAATAAATACCCTGAGGCAAGTTAACCCTAATTATTTTTTGAAAAAGGAAAAATAGAAAAGTATTAATACTTCCAATGAGAGAAATAAACAATTTAATAGTTCCATCTCTTTTTCTATCACTCTTATATTAATTACTTTGTATTCTGTGTATTAATCTCTTTCACTGCACAATGAATCCAATTAATTAGCTTTAGCTTTTGGGTATATGCATTTTATATATCTAGACTAGGCTTGTTCTCTGAGCCCATTGGATATTTAATAAATGATAGCTGAACCAATGAATAAAGCAATAGATAAGTGCATCCCTGGTACATGAATCAGTTGGTTCTATGAACTGACTCTTTAGAACCTGTATTGCTTCAGTGGACATTACACAAGTAACACATGCTGGTATCAAGTCAAACAATATAAAAGTGTATGAATTAAATAGATTTTATGACTATATCAATAGCACCTTCCTTTTTTGTGTAGGAAGCATATGAGGCTAAGAGGCTGAGTCTAAGTAAGTGGTTCATGAGTGACAACACAAGTTTGCACCAAAGTTTAACATGGTATCTGAAAATTATAACTTCAAGTTTCCTTCCTGCAGTTAGCACACTTAGGGAAGTTTATAAAGCCATGAGAGAAGCTTGATAGGGATTATAAAAATAAAAATCTGGAGTTCTGTACTTCTAAATTATACTTCAATGCTTGGCCAGGTTGAAGGGTTGGGGAATTCTGGTAACAGCTGACAACAGCCTCAAGATCTAATCTGCTTTTGAAAATAAAGTCTTATTGGAACATAGGTACACCCATTTGTTTACATATTGTCTACTGTTACAATGGCAAAGCTGAGTTGTTTCAACAGAGATATACATGGCCAGCAAAGTCTAATATATTTACTACTTGATCCTTTGCAGAAAAGATTTTGCTGACATTTCTAATTTATTATTTCCACCTGCCAGCCTCGGATTCCCAGGAGCCCATGGAGTTGTTAAAAATACCTGTGAAGCCTGGCGTGGCAGCACGCTCCTGTAATCCCAGCTACTTGGAAGGCTGAGGCAGAAAGATTGCTTGAGCCCAGGAGTTCAAGACCAGCCAGGGCAATATGGTGGGACCCTCATCTCAAAAAAGAAAAACAAAAAAAAACTCAAACATCTGTGAGTCTGTATATTCTACAAGCTTGACTATAGTACAAATGAATCTGGCTTAAATATGAATTTTCAAATGCATGTTGAAAATGTAAAATAAGCAAAACACAAATTAATTTCAAAGCATTAGTGAATTTTTGGCAGTTTTTTATCTTTATGTATTTTTTTTCAACTAGGATCCCCTAGTTGAATCAAAATACAATTTATATCACATGGGGTTCTGTGAAATTCTTTTGCTTAAAGGCTTCATTTTTTTTTTTTTTAAATGATTGTAAACCATTGATCTAGTTAGACTCTCTGGGCCAGGATGATTACCTTAAAGAAACAAAGAAATCTTAATCAATTTAAATATTTGAGATTACCTACACCATGTATATGGTCACTAATGCCAAGGGCCAAATTCTGTTTTACAATAAATATCATGGGTGAAAAATTATAGCTTGAGGCCCTTAAGATACAATAATAATTATCTTTTCATGAATATTTAGCTTGTGCCACTGTTCCAAGTGCTTTTCATTAATTTGCTTATTTAATCATCACAATATCATGTGGTAGTGTCAAGATACAAACAAAGCTCTATGTTAGGTTCAGGTTTAGAAACTGTCATTAATACTTTTATTATAATTTAAAAAATTATAATAATTTCGTGTAAAATTAAAAATAATTTGCCTTTTAGCTTTTGTAAAAGGGAGCTCATTAATCTCAGTAGTTATCTGAAAAAAAAAACAAATTGTTCTCTTTTGTGATGCCTTTTTGAAGAACAAAGAAGGAAAAGGGGGGAAAAAAGGACTTTTAAAAAAATATCACTTATGCCTTAAATTAAAAAAATCTGTCATACATTTTATGAGTTGGAACAATTCAACAACAGGAGAGTCCCCATTTCTTTATAGCAAAAAGAAGGAATTCACAAAAGAGGAAAACTGCCATGAGCAGTTACATAGTTAAATTTACTCTTATTGGGGTTTTGCTTTTACTTAATCAGGTTTTGGTATAACGTCCATTTCCTCATCTGCTCAAAATAAGGCCTTTCCATCAAGTATGTTTATCAATAAAGTATTTGTGGTTTCTAGATCACTCTTCTACCGTCAAGTTTCCTTATCTTAGCTGATTCTTTTTTGACCAACAATGGAGAAAAAAAAAGAAAGATAATTTTGTAGCTCTAATTTTTCCTTTAAGAAAAGGAAGGTGTGTCTTTAAATTCAACAACAGTTGCTAACATCGTCTTAATTTTTTAGGAAGTGAGAAACTAAGGCAGGAGGAGGCTGAGTAACTTGTACAAAGTTATATGTTCACTAAGGGGCCAAAATCAGAGTAGGCTCTTTATTTTGACTCTTTTTTTTTTTTTTGAGACAAGAGTCTTGCTCTGTTGCCTGGGCTAGAGTGCCGTGGTGTCAGCCTAGCTCACAGCAAACTCAAACTCCTGGGCTCAAGCGATCCTCCTGCCTCAGCCTCCCAAAAAGCTAGGACTACAGGCATGCGCCACCATGCCCAGCTAATTTTTTCTATATATTTTTTAGTTGTCCAGCTAATTTCTTTCTAGTTTTATAGTAGCGACGGGGTCTCACTCTTGCTCAGGCTGGTCTTGAACTCCTGAGCTCAAACGATCCGCCTGCCTCGGCCTCCCAGAGTGCTAGGATTACAGGCGTGAGCCACCACTCCCGGCCTATTTTGACTCTTACTCATGTTAAGGAGGATTTTATTCTGAACCCTTAAAGATTCAGTTAAGAGATTTTTAATTGTCGTCACTGGCTTCAATGTCAGAGTGGGGCAAAATCAAGAAGACATATATCACAATAAATGGTACAACTGAAATGAAATTGCAGTGGCATCCTGCAATAAAATTAGACTATCTGGATTATTATCAGTCTTCCTCTTGGCTACTTATCCTTCAATCATTCTTTCCAGGGCCGTCCTGTGTAGCTTAGGCTTCCTCTGCAAAAACAGAAGGTCATGGTGGGAAGCATTAATATACAGTCTCTGTGTTCAGATACACTTAGGGGTAGGTGGCAGTCCTGGATCCACTTAATACTTGCGTATCATTTACAAGCGATTCATTTGGTATCTGTTTTTTCATTTATAATGTGGGCAAATATCTATTTCTGAAAGTTGTTTGAAATTGAAATGACATAGTAGTCTCGAATATTAATAAATAATTATTGCCCTTCCTTTAGTGTTGGGCTCCAAAGTAGCCCATGATTATTAAGTACAATATCTTAAGGATGCGCATTGTATTGTGTATATGAATCTGTCATGGGGAATTTTTTCTTCTTCTTAAATTGCATATGTCTTTGAGAACCACTGGATTAGTGCATAGAACTTGAGGGCTGGAAGTATTAGGTGGAATCACATGAAACAGCTGATTTGTGGCTCTTTTTGAACTATCCAAATGCCATTTTCATCTGGCCCAATATTGTGACTTAGATAAACACAAAAGAGGACAGCTATATAGTCAAAAGTAATAAACTAATTAATTATAAATCTGTACATACAACTCAGTGCTCTTGGCTTCTGGTCAACAATCAATTGCCTATAAAAGGTTGCATTGAGTCTTTGTAAGTGTGCTTAGTGCTTGGCCCCTGGGCTGGGTATCAGTTGCTAAAAAGGTGAAGAAGAGCCTGCAGTTGTGTGGGAGCCACAGCTCTGAGCACAGCCACCACATTCCACAGCTGAGTGAGATGTCAGCCCTATTGGATGTTCTAAGTGCTATAGGAGCAACTAGGAAGCAGAGACTAATTTCCCTAGGAACAAATGGGAAGGAGAAATTCATTCTCTCTCTTTTTTTTTTTTTTTTTTTTTTTGAGACAGGGTCTTGCTCTGTCACCCAGGCTGGAGTGCAGCGGCTTCATCATAGCTCACTACATCGCTGCAGCCTCAAACTCTTGGACTCAATCGATCCTCCTGCCTCATCCTCCTGAGTAGCTGGGACTACAGGCATGTGCACCATCAACCCCAGCTAAGTTTTCTATTTTTTGTAGAGACAGGTCTTACTATGTTGCTCAGGCTGGTCTCGAACTCTTGCAGTTACATAATGATTTTGATAATTAACCTTTCATACCTCTGGCAGTGGCAAAATGCCCGAGCATTTTGCCATTCTTGATGTCCTCACATCACTCTTCAGGGCATTGTAACTCCCTTATCAATTCCAGATTAATGTTTAGTCCTTATCTTCAGAAATCGAATCCACCTCCTGATTGTTAAAGCTCTCTCCTCTAGTGACTGCCAGGCCACTGTCTTTTCCCAATTCCCTCTCACCTTCTCAGCCTCTTTTGCCTGCCCTTCTTTCTGTTGTTTCTCTAGTATTGAATCTCCATAGTCCCGCCTTTTATTTTTTTCTCTTTTGCCCTCCAAGGATGATGATGATAGATTCCACTATCTCAGAGATGGTACCAACACTCTAGTGGCTTGCAAGCTACCTAATAATAGCACCTGCTACTTGTTGAGCAACTACCACATGCCATGTACTTTGCTAATACAATCTTTAATTGAAAAAAAAAAAACCTAGAATCTTTTGAAAGAAACCCTTGATGTGGGTATTAATTATCCCAGTTTCAAACGAGGAAATTAAGTCTCTGTGAAGTTCAGGATTTTGCCTCACCCAGTTAGTAAGCGGGTTTGAACCGGGGACCATCTGACTTGTGAGATCCTGCACTACCTGCCTCTGGTTGTTCACCATGCCCTCCAGTGTTGGGGTCAGCGGAACTCTGCATCACCGTGGCTCCTGGCATCGTGTCCCGCCTCCTCCTGACCTCCTGCCACTGTTCTTCCCATGCCACATTTGGCTCTCTACACTGCTGCCAAAATTGTCTTCAGAAAGAAAAAAATCAACCTGTTCCTGCCGGTTTGCTTTAAAACCTCTCTTGACTCCATGTTGCCTGCAGAATAACTTGTTATCTCTTTGGTATGCCACCGAGACCCTTGACAATATGCCCAGGCCTTCTTGCAGTCAGCTATTTTTCAGAATATACAAGTGGTTATTTTTCAGGTGGATATGGATGCTGTTGAGATGTAGAAAATACAAACTTATTTCAAAACTTGACTGAATTCATTTTGACTTTTTAATTGCATATTTTCTCAATCCAGGAATACTAAAAAAAAGCACAACTATTATCATGTGGAGTTGCAATTTTATGTTTGGTAGGAAAGAGATGCTTATAATGTAAATACTGGGATCAATTTGATCAGATTTTTAGGAAATATTTCTTCTAAGTTTCAGGGTTTAATGATTGAAAATAACTTTCTTAGCTGAAGCTGAAAGGAAGGTATGGATTCTAAGTTCAAGAATGTACCTGAAGTGATAAATTTGGTTAAATTTGATATTTGGGAGAGGAAGGAGGAAGGGTTGTATGGTGGAACGATGGAAGAATACTGGCCCCAAGGCCTGTATAAAGCAGGGAAAGGTTTCATTCTTTGTTCTCAATAATTCAGATAAAATAATTTTTAAATGCTTCTGGCTCTCTTAATAGACTCCAATAAGGGAACTAAGGCAGTGTCAGGAAAAAGACATCATTTAGTAATACTGCAATGTCATGCTATGAAACTCTGTCTTCTATTATGAACTGTGACAAAAGGCAGGATGAGAACTATTTTCCATCCTAATGAAGCTACTGATTCTTCTGGCAGCATCACCAGGACACTGGTCAGTCTCCCATGAGAGAAGCAGTGTACGGAGGTTAGAGACAGTGGGCTATGGGTTCAAACAGATTTGGGTTCAAATCCTAAGCATATACTTGGTAAGTACCTGACCTTAAACAAATCAAAGCTTTGAGACTCTATTTTTTGTTCTTCAGATGGGAACAAAACACACATTTCAAAGTTACGGTGAGGTTTATAAGAAGTCAGGTTGATCATTAGGGAATTTATACATGTTCATTTGCTTTTCTACAATGCAGTGCTTCCAAATACCTCCAATGTAATGTGTTTAATACTTCGATCTCTCTGACTGGAAATGTCCTTAGGGCTGATTTAGTCCACTTGGTTTACTAAATGGAAACTCAGAGAAGTCTTATAGGTTATGTGAAGTTACATCCAAAGGAATTGTAGGACCAGGACCCTACCATATGCTTTTTTCCTTTCCAGCATTGATTTCATTCCTTATAATGAGGAAATCAGACACCAGTCAAGTACTATGGAGAGAGAAAATTCACATGGATATAGCAGATATTCCAGTGCAGACTCAATGCCAGCGCTACGCAGGAAGCTGGGGGTTAAGCAGGTTCTTTACCTGGGGCGCTTGCAGCCTGCTGGGTGACTTAACCCAAAATCTGTAGAACAGGTCAGGCTGGAATAACTGTAAGCGCCAATTGCTTCAGACCCGGAGGAAGGAGGGATGCATTCTGCCTGGGGACAAAATAGAAAGATGTCTGGTGTCTGTGGTACCAAAGGGCAGTCAGCCTGCTCAGCGGTCATTAATCCAGCACTAACCTGTGGAGCAAAACGTCTGTGTCAGGACCATGTCCTGCTAGCTCTGAGAATGGGAGGAGAAATAACATGCCAAATAATGTACAGTCACAGAGTGCGGCAGGAATAAGATGCAGAGGAAAATAATGTGACTCTACACAGTCATTTTCTCTAAAGAAGATATAAACAAAGGCAGAAGTAACATTATTTACGGTGCGTAAGCCTGCTGCCTCAGAATAGCAGGGATTGGGCTCATTGTTCTCTGGAAATACCTCTGTTCTTCAGTCACATCTCTTTTCTGACAGTCAAGCACACAGGCACAGCTTTACTTCTCGCCCGCTCCCTCCTCTGCCCCTTCCTTCACTCTGTACACACTCCCTTGCCACCCTCCCCCTTTCTCTCCCAGCTTCTGGTCTGCCGTAGCATCTGCTTCGCAGCAGCAGAGGCTCCTCCACCCCTTCGAAGCCCCGCTGGGACCCTGTGGGAATGAGGTCACTTCTCTGCACTAACTACCCAGGATGTAAGGGGGCGGTGGGCAGAGAGAAGGCTGAGAACAGCTGAGGGCTGCCCGCGGTCCCCTTGGCGCTTTCATTATCTATTTCTGCATCGCCTCTTCTGTCCAATTTTGAGTTCTTTGTAACCAGACAGCAAGTCAGTGGTGCTCAACTGTGGTCGTTCAACTGAATCTTCAAGGAGGCTTTAAAAAATGGGATCAACCAGGCCAACGCAGAGACCCACTGATGCGGAGACCCACCGACAGGGAACTCTTGGTTGGAGACTAAGCTTGGGAATGTTTGCTGAAGCTGCACAGGTGTTTCTTCTGCTGTGCAGGCAGAGCTGAGAAGCACAGGGGTTCGTTCAATTTTGTATAGCGTTTTCATTGAAAAGTTAATTTTGTGAGCTACTGTTATAAAAAGCAGATGAACAAGCTCCTTTCCCATATGGAAGAGTTAAGTTTAAAGATTGTGAATGACTAAGAAAATTGTGATTTCAAATTACAAAAGTTTTCAAATAGTTTTGATATTTCCTCCTCTTAAGGTGGTGGGAAACTTACGGGGTTAGTTGGGACGTGTCCTGCTCAGGTTTTCAGGTCTGGAGGGGTGGGCAGTGGATTCTGGCCTAGGTGTAGGGTCTCTTTTTTATAATTGTGGTGGTGTCTGCATATCAAATTTGAACTTACGATAATAATAATGGCTAACATCTTAAAACTCCTAATGTGTACCAGGTGCTCTGCTAGATCTCACTAGTCCTTTGATTATGTCAAGCCCCTACAATAGTCTTGGGATGTTGTCACATGGCTTCCACTTGACAGGTGAAAGAACTAAGGCTTAATGTCGCTCAGCTTGTAAGTGATAAAGCCAGGATTCCGAAACAGAGCTCTCTTATTCTACAGTTCAGATTCTTCACATGAGAGCTTGCGAAAACATGAAGCAGGTGGGGAGGGCTTGCCAAACATGCAGTAAAACACTAGGATGCTTGAGTATATGGACCAGGAGACGGCTGGCACCAAGGCGGCTGGAACAAGGAAAGAGGGGTTAGACAGATGATCCCTGAGACAAGATATGGTTGTTCGGGCTGTTTATCTGCTCACATTTAAGACTCCCCTCTTTTTGTCAGAGACAGTTGGAGGTGAGCCTTGACCTGTGCTCCAATGAGTACACCGGGGTGGGGGTGGGGGGTAGTTAACTCTGACAACAGAGCATTCCACTGAGATGCCAGTGGTCTACCCCTTGGGGGGCGGGGATGGATAGACCTTCTAACTTTCTGTGGCCCACCAGAAGATTTCACGAAAGTCCTCTTGGAGCTCCTGAGCTTGCTAACTGACCGACTTTCCTTCATCAGATTTTTCTGGAGCACCTTCCATATGCCAGGAAGTTTGCTAAGCATTGGATTGTGTCAGTGGATGCAGGGGGAATGGGGTCCTGGGAAGGGTGTTCTGTGTGGAGGAAGGTGACGGTTGGCTCTAGGTATATTGCATGAGCTCTGGACAGATGGCTGAGCCATGCAGTCAGCTACCTACCTAAAGAGGGTGTGGCAAAAGAGCACCTGGCTGCAGTTGGGCCCTGGGCAGATAGACAATCATGGGGATATACATGGCAGCTGGAAGGAGAAAGCCAGGGGGCTGGTTAGGTTGAATTCAATTAGCTTGAATGTGGCAGAAGAATTAGCTAAAATGAAGGCCATAATCACATTTTCCAAAATTCTTTCTTCTCTAGGAAACCACAGTTTTTGCTCTTGAAGCCTCCAAATGATTGGATGAGGCTCCCTCACATTGTCAAGGGTAACCTCCTTTACTTAAAGTCAACTGCTTATAAATCTAATCACATCCACAAAGTACTTTCACACCAACATTTGGACTAGCCTTTGACCAAGCAACTGGGCACCATGGCCTAGCCAAGCTGACACATATACTCAATCATCCACAAAATCCTTAGACTGCCTGGAAGTAGGGGTCAATGGGTCCTGCTAAGATGAGACTCATTATGGATGCGATGTCACCAAATATCCCTGTAAACTGGATTTGGAGGTTTACACGGATAGCAGTGGTCTTTTGGGGTAGTGAAGAGGAAGTAGCCTGCCTTTACTTGCTGGCTATACTCAACTTTCCCTACAGAGGTCCTCTAGGCCCTTCTCATCTCCAGGACTGCACCCAGACACCCAAGATCTCTGCCAGGACTCCCAAGAAAGCATTCTCTCGCTGCCTGAGCTGGATCATGTTGCTGCCAAATTTTCAGACTAGAGGATTTTCTGGGCTGGGCAATTTCCTAGATAAGATTTCTGCTAGGCCTGTTTGAATGCTAGGAATATAGCAAGAGATTAAATTAAACTACCTAAATTAGGTGGCCCCCAAATGGCCTAAATCAGTGCTGCACATTAGAACCATCTGGAGAGATTTTAAACATATGTATGCCTTGGCTCTACTGCCTGAGATTCTAATTTAATTAGTCTAGGGTAGGATACTACCATAAATTTTTAAAAGGTTTTTTTTGGTTGATTCTAATACACAGCCAGGATTGAGAATCACTGGCTATCTTAGGTCAGGTTCCCTGGAAGCAGATGTAGGCCGTGCATTTGCCAGTTATTATTAAGGATGTGTTCCAAATAGAGATCCATAAGGGAGTAGAGGAAACAGGAAAGGGTGGGGAAGGAAGCCAGGCAAGGGCAGCCTTAGCCTGATCCCACAGCAATTTCTAAGACATAAATTATACCCAAGGAGAAAAGGAGCAGAGCTCTCCTACTCCACTGCAGTCAGTCACTGGGAGAAATATGTACTTCCAGCCACTGCCTGCACTCTGTATAGGTGAGTAGGCTCCGGTGCTCGAGGTCTATCCTCTGAAGAAGATCACAGGTAGCGAAGTTAACAACAAACCCTTCAGAAGCTGGAGAATTAGTGCACAGAAATGCTAGAAGGGATCCAAGGGGGGGGTTTAATGGAGTGCTAAGGGCTTCCACACACTAAATAAGTGGCTATTAACACTGTTTCAAGGTCTGCCTTAGTGCTAGTGGTCTGTGTGAAGCTATTAGGGGAGCCTCTTACACAAAGATTCTACTTCAAGAACTTAAGTAAAAGTAATCTTGATTGCTAATAATACTTTGCAAATATCAAGAATTGTGAAGAGATTGAGATTTTTGCTCTGCTTCCAAACTAACAAGTTAGCCTGACAGTTTCATTAATGCTAGCAGAAGATATGAGACCCTTGGGTCAGAGACAAAGGATTTAATTATGGTAATAGCAGTAGCCAGAGTATCAAAATTTTCTTGCAGTGGTTCCAGGGCCCTAATTCCCACAGGGCCATAGGAAGAGGACTAGGTGACACCTGCTCATGCAGTGAGCAAATTGTGTCACAGAGAAGAACCTTGGGCTTAGAGAATCTGAATCTTACATAATGAGCAGTAAGCAAAACTTCTCTTTGCTCTAAAGGGAGACATATCTTTATCTTCCAAGAGTGTGCTCTATACAACCATTCTTGAAAAGATAGTTCAGTACAAAGGTAGTCAGTGCGTTTGCTTGCAAGATATGCAGAAATATGAGAGACCTGTGAAGAAACGTCTCCCAACAGCAATTAGGTACAGAGGCAAAGCAATCTTTGGTAGCGAAACTCGTGTTGCTGATTATGCACCCCACAATGACATTGGGGGCCTTGGTTTTCATGTTTAAGGCTGGGCTGGATCAAGGTTGGCCAGGATTGGGAAAGAGGTAGATAGGATCTTCAGCTGCTGTAAGAGTGCCACGTGACATCCATCTTATCCTTCATGTGGAGTTTGTTATTAGAATCATTAAGGTGGAGAAGTAAGAGATGAATTAGTCATCTCTAACAAACCTCAGGAATCACTGCATGTCTGCATGTCCTGGGGTCTTTCATTAGGAGGCTGCTGACTCTTGGCTGGCATCTGTGAACATCCTAACTCGTAATTTTCCAGAGAGTGGAAGGCCCAAAGAATTCTCATCACTGATTGTTAATATTCAATATTAATAAAGTTTTTAGTTCATTGCAACTTACTGTTATCTCATTTGATGGTCTTAAAATAATAAATATCCTCCTCCCTCTAATCTTCATCCCCTCTGTAACCTTCTATTGCCTTATCCACACCAACTGACCCAACATATTGAGAATTCTATTTTGTCTAATCCTCCATAGTCTCTGTCTATTAATCTACTTATGGTTTTATTTTCTCCTTTTTCCAATTTAACTCCTCTGGCCCATAACTTTAATAACTCTCCTCCCAAAATCTTTATTTTCCTTCCCTTTCATCTTTCCATATATGTGCAACAACCTTCAATCTTGGATCAACCAACTATTTTCTTTCTTCATTTCTGGTTCTGACTGTCAGGCATTTTTTGGAGAAAATCTCTTCCTTGATGCACATTTGTGTGTGTGTGTGTGTGTGTGTGTGTGTGTGTGTGTGTGTGTTTACCTTTGCTGACCCTAACAATTTTCAGCAACCCTCATAAACCTTTTTTATTTGCCTTTGTGGTTATTTCAAATATCACCACTTCATGATATAATGACGAACAACCTACATTGCCTCTTTTGGCAATGACTTTTGATTTTCATATCTGTTCTGTGAGTAAAGTGGTCTAAATAAGGATCCTTCCAGACACAGACTCTGAAGCATTAAATATATATGAGGTATTTGGAAGCATGGTACTTTTAGTATTAGTACTAGGTAGAGGGAAAAAAATATATGAATACCCATGAAAACAATTTAATTTTATTTAAAGTTATCATAATGTTGCAAAAC